>OMKZ01011465.1:7838-27663 GCA_900302535.1 Neoniphon sammara | reverse complement strand
TCCACAATCATGTGTGTGAACAACATGTTCCCTCTCCACTTACTCAAATTGCCATTTGCCTCATCCTTCTCCTTCAGCTCATTGATATGTCCGGCCAGTTCTGCTGTTTTGGTCTTGAGCTGGGTTGTTAGCACTGAGACAAATCAAATCAAACTGTTACAATACAATGCAGCATACAGATCTGCTCTTTCACTGTATAAATCAGTGCATCAGATTCCAAACGGTGCGTATGGTTTGAAGACTGAGGGATGTAAATGACTGTTGGAGATACTTACAAGTTATCTGAGACATTTGGGACAACTGGACGTCTGCTAGCTGTTTCTTCAAATGCTCCACCTGACTCTGCAGCGTAATGATTTTCAGCACTGAAGCAAACCACAGCAGAAAGTCACAATTTGTACATTGGGGAAAAAAAATGTGGTTTACTTGAACAAAAACTGCAAAAACTGTTGACAATTTGGTGAAAAAATGTTAGAAAAAATAACGATAGACGACAGACAAAGTTTTGTGTTATTATTTCATCAGAAAAGTGAATGAATAAAAATGAAATACAACAAGGTCCATACACCCTTCTGCTCTCTTATTTCATACTCACTCAGTTTTGTGCTGTCCTTGTCTTTGCCTTCTATTTTATTGATAAGGCTGTCCAGCTCTTCTTGCAACTCTGGAAAAAGGTAGCAAGCCTTTAATGTAGACTACATTTATCAGATATATTCCATGTGAATTGACTTTTAAAAGATGAAGTAATTTCAGCCTGAACTGCTACAGTGGAATTTGAAATAACACTTACCTTGTGTGTGGTCACCAGTGGTTTTATTGGCAGCCCCTTTCTGATGATGCCATATGTTATTCTGCAGCTCGATGATTCTTATAACTGAAACAGACACAATGAGACTGACTGAGACTGTTTCCTTTGAGTTCAGTTTTGGTTATTCTTCACCTATTAATTCCAACAGGTGACTGGTAGACAAACTGAATGCATTTGGATTATGCATGACGTTTGGTCGATAAACTATACTAACTGGTTTTTGAACTTCTGACTGCTGCTAGGCAGATTCTATCCACAAGGGCACTGGTATAAAGGGGGACAGGATAAAAAAGGAAAAATGCCATTATGACAGTGTGATGTAAACAATTTAAAAGTTATTCACCATGGCTAAACCTTCTCTTGGAAAATCCTAGAAACGACCGAAAAAAAAACCCCTCCACAATCTTCAATATAAGAAGTAAATGTAATATGTTCTGAGCCAAACAGATTTCTTGAAAAGAAAAGAGACAAAGGGATGAGCATTGTGGTATTGCAGCGTCAAGATTTTAAAAATCTAATACAGCTCCTCATTAATTGCCGGACTCCCACAAGTGGGGAAGGCCTAGAGGAACTGGCATGTCACTCACTGACTTACTGACTTTTTTCAGAAATAAGACAGTGGAGCCTCCTAGTGGTGATGTTTAACATTGCTAGGGATGGGGTCCGGCAACTACAGCCCTGTCTGTTCTAGTTAATATCACCATGGCTTACAAACATCACCTTGAAACCACTGACAGTATCAGTCATGACTTTAATGAAGAATTATCAAACTGTGTTCAAAATTTGACATGGTCAAGCCATTAATCCAACTGCAGCTCTATATTTTAATGACCTGCACACCTCAACTGTTGAGACATTGTTACAATTTTGACAGCTTTACTAATGAATGTATGATGATTTCTAAAATCACATTGCAGCAGGGCAATGCTATGGGATCATAGCTCGTTTGACAAATGAATCTCCATGTGTGGGATCAGTAAAGTATACCTCATTTCATCTCTCCATCAACCAAAATCAAAATGCCTTTACAGGGTTTTACCAACACATACATCTTGTTGATGACATTGAAGGTTTTTTTGTTTGTTTTTTAGATGTGCAGAAACTGAAGAAAGAAAGGAAGAAAGAAATCACTGCATAACATACTTGATCTTGGGTGGTGATGACTCTGACTAGGTGAGGTTACATCTATAGGGTGATTATCTTGTGACTAACAGCATCACAGTTGATCAAATCAATATGCTCACTTGTTTCTGGGTTGGCATTCAGTCTCTCCAGCTCTGTGGTCTTCTTCGTCACCTCTTTCTGCTTCTCCTTCAGTTGCCTCTGCAGCTCTGGAGGACACAGAGACAGACAGTGATCATTGTGGAATGCAGAAGAATAAATCCCCTGCAGACACATCCTTCTTAAAAAGCCATTTAGTCTTGTTTAATTGCCCACTTGGCATCCATTGCACTCCTGGTTGGCCTGTAAGGGGCTTCCCTCTCTCTGTGGTCCTTCCCAAGATTTCTTCCATTTTTCCACCCAATGGCTTCAGTTTTTTTTTCTTGCTCACTATGAGGGTTCAGGTCAGTGGGTGTCATTTTGTTTTCTAGACACTGTAGGCCTGTAAAGCCCTATGAGACTGTAACAATGATTAAGGGCTCTGAACAAACTTGATTTTGAACTACTTTTTCACTCGTTAAAACAAGTGCAGAATGTGCCAACAGACTGAGATAAATGCACTTCTTTCCAAAGCAGATAAACTTCTTTCAAGAACTTAAAGCTGCATTATCTTGGTACTATCAGAATGATTTGCCTTAGTTCACTTGTTGAAAAAAATAGAAACTCTCTAAAGAGGAGAGGGAGAATAGGAAACAAGGGAAATGAGCTTGTTTAACTCTGATTGAGGAAAACAAGACTATGCTATGTAGCGCTAGGCTACGTAGCATGTTGGGACATTTTTTCTTGCATTATCAAACTATTCATCATAATTATTGTAACTCACCTGCGATCTTGTCTGGTTCATCCGTATTATTGATCAGACCCCTCAGTGCCTCAAACTCATTATTCAGGTTTATGATCCCCAGAACTAGTGCAGAAAAGGACAGAGGAAACAACACTAAGTGGTTTACGATGCTGAGGGACAATAATAATGTAGGTGAGGAAGACTTTTCACTGTCGTTAATGCAATACTGAAAAACTGGCCTGAAATACTGCTTATGTGAATTGCAGCCTACAGTATATCTTCTACACCTGATTCAAACAAAACAAAACAAAACAAAAAAAAAACCCATATAATTATGACAAATGCAATCAGTATGATTGGGCAATGGAACGTAGACTGAAATGGTCATGAGTGAAAAATATCTTTTAATTATTTGTGAAAATGGTCAAAACACAGCAAAAGAAGTGAGATCATTAGTTAATGGAGAAAACTATTGTCACTATACTCTCACTACCTGAGTAAAATGCTGCCTAAACTAGACTTGCACTTGCAAATGTGTGTGAGATGAAAAATCTAACAGGTCTAATGTTATGCATTGAACTTATATTACAATCTGAAGAAAACAGCAGAGCTGTTCCTGCACTCACCAAGTGAAGTGACAGTGTCAGATTTGGCCTCCAGTTCTTCCATTTTGGTATTCAGATCGTTCTGCAGCTCTGTGAGGAACACACACAACAACTGTTGAGCCCACAAACAACACAAAACACACCAGGAACAAGTCAACAGAGACTAAACTCACCTTCACGTTTCTTCTGGACATCAGCACATTGTTCCTCCGTCTGGTTCAGCTTGATCTGCAGAGCTGGTATGAACATTGGAGCCAGACATCAGAATGAATGAGTGTTTGTTGGTGCAGCTACATAAACATGCTGGACAATCAGACCAAGAGCTCAAGACTTACCAGCGATCTGAGCCTGAGCTCCAGAATGCTCTCCCTCTTTTGCCCTCAGCTGTCCCCTCAGTTCTAGAAAAATCAAGTTTGCTTGGGGTGAACAAACAGCTAATTATTACTTGAAATCAACGGTCTTAAAAGGAAATGAGACGCTCACCAGCAATTATTGCAGATGATGATTTGCTCTCTGTGTCCTTGTCTTTCTGTGTCTTCCTGAGTTGGTTTTGGAGATTTGTGATTTCCAAAACTGACAAGCACATAAAAAACACATTATACAAAAATAAATGTAAGACCATTCCACAATCATGTGTGTGAACAACATGTTCCCTCTCCACTTACTCAAATTGCCATTTGCCTCATCCTTCTCCTTCAGCTCATTGATATGTCCGGCCAGTTCTGCTGTTTTGGTCTTGAGCTGGGTTGTTAGCACTGAGACAAATCAAATCAAACTGTTACAACACAATGCAGCATGCAGTTATAAATTAGATGTAAAGAAAATCAGGATATGGTAACAGAAATATTACCATATCCTATTACATATCCTATGACTATGGATCAACATGTCAATAGTCTTATTCACTCTTGTTTTTTCCAGCTGAGGAATATTTCAAAGCTCAGGCCAATTGTGTCTCAAGCGGAGTTGGAAATGTTAATTCATGTTTTTATATCGTCCCGTCTTGACTATTGCAACTCCCTGTTTACCTGCCTCAGCAAAACATCCCTGAAATGTTTACAAGTGGTTCAAAATGCTGCTGCTAAACTCCTGACCAGGTCCTCCAAAAGGTCTCACGTGACACCAATTCTGATAGCTCTGCATTGGTTTCCCATTTAATTCAGAATCCAATTCAAAATTCTTGTGACCACTTATAGAGCTCTGCATGGTCAGGCACCAGCCTGCATTAAAGATCTACTGCGCCTTCATGTCACCAGCAGATCTCTAAGGTCCTCTGATTAGAGTTTAATGGCTGTCCATCGCTCTAGACTGAAAACTAAAGGCAACTGTGCATTTGAGGTTGTGGCTCCTGCACTTTGGAACTCTCTCCCCTTGGACTTACGATCTGTGGAAACTGTGGACGCTTTTAAAAAGCACCTTAAGACCCATCTGTTTAGATTTGCCTTTGAGTAATTTTCTCTATTTATTTCTCTATTTATTGCTTTTAGTATGTTTTTAGCTATTTCTGTTTTATTGTTTTTACCAGTGTTATTCTGTTTTTATCTGTTCTATTCTGTTTTTATTGTTTTATATCTTTGTTTTATTTCTTTTGTGAAGCACTGTGACGTCTCTGCTCTCAAAAGGTGCTATATAAATAAAGTTAATTACTTACTTACTTACTATTACCATATTAATCTCTGCATCAGGTGATGACTTGTTTGTCTCTTTAACTAAATTTTCTTTGTCTGCTCTTTCACTGTATAAATCAGTGCATCAAGTGGTGACTCATCAGATTCCAAACAGTGCATATGGTTTGAAGACTGAGGGATGTGAATGACTGTTGGAGATACTTACTGGTTATCTGAGAATTTTGGGATGACTGGACATCTGCTAGCTGTTTCTTCAAATGCTCCACCTGACTCTGCAGCGTAATGATTTTCAGCACTGAAGCAAACGACAGCAGAAAGTCAACATTTACACTGGAATTTTTTTTTTAGTTTGCTTCATTTACAGAAAAGTGAATAAATAAAAACAGAAACAGCTACACACCCTTCTGCTCTCTTATTTCATACTCACTCAGTTTTGTGCTGTCCTTGTCTTTGTCTTCTATTTTACTGATAAGGCTGTCCAGCTCTTCTTGCAACTCTGGAACAAGGTAGAGAGTCTTTCATTTAGATAATTTTCATTAGATGCATTCCACGTGATTTGACTTTTACATAATTTCTCTGCCCCTACATAGGGATTTGAAATCACACCTACTTTGTGCGTGGTCACCAGTGGTTTTATTGGCAGCCCCTTTCTGATGATGCCATATCTCATTCTGCAGCTCGATGATTCTTACAACTGAAACAAATACACAATGAGACTGAAAACAGGCAGGCGGGTAAGTTTAGGAAGGGAGCCACTTACTTGGCAATGGTTCTCACTAGAGGTGTGTACTATAACCACTGCTCTCTTTATTGTACACAATGTGTGTCAAAGGATGATGCAGCCTAACAAACTTTGGAATTTGTAATGAATCTGACTATGGCTGTGAGGTTACACCTATAGGGGTGATTATCTAGTGACTCACAGCATCACGGTTTATCAAATCAATATGCTCACTTATTTGTGGATTGGCACCCAGTCTCTCCAGGTCTGTGGTCTTCTTCGTCACCTCTTGCTGCTTCTCCTCCAGTTGCCTCTGCAGCTCTGGAGGAGGCAGAGATGGACATGTGAATGACTGAAGACAGAATAATAAATCCCATGCAAACATATCCATCACAATGAGTCATTCAGTCTAGTGCCGAGTCTTAAAATCTAGGTTTCTTGAAACAAGTGAAAATCAAGCCACATTATCTTTAAACTGGTGGAGTGGGTTTTTTGGGGAGATTTCTCTTGCCCGATTTGAGGGTTAAGTCAGGGGGTGTCGTCCTGTTTTGTTTCTTGTAAACTGTAAAGCCCTTTGAGACTGTGAACAGTGATTTTGGGCTCTAAATAAACTTGAACTTGAACTTGAACTTGGAGTGACCTCACAGAATTCAAGATATTGTCATAGTTTCAGGAAAATTCATGAAAGAGGCTAAAGTACATTGGCAGATTTTTTGAAGCTTGTTTTAAAGTTCAATGCTAAACTCAATGGTGTGTTAGGATAGATATTTTTTGCAGTATCAACTATTCATCATAATTATTGTTACTCACCTGTGATGTTATCTCGATTATCTCGGTCATTCATTGAAGTGATCAGACCCTTCAGTGCCTCAAGCTCATCATTCAGGTTTATGATCTCCAGAACTAGTCCAGAAAAAAAAAACAGCAAACATCACTGGGTGGTTTTCAATGCTGAGGACAAATAATCTCGATGAGGAAGCATGCTCTCAGATGTCACCTCAATATTAAACAAGGACAAACAGTGTCATAGACACGAAGCACCACTCTTTATTTGCACCCATGTTCTATAGCGTATGTATTTGTGTTTCACAAGTATTCTATATGTAGATGTTTTGCTGCAGGCCCAGTTTGCATCGTAAGCTACCATGTTTGGACACTGTCACAGGCTTGTTGATAAGAAACTGTTATGCAAACAGGCTAATATCCTAAGGTGAAAATGTTTCAGTGACCATCAGTAGGCAAATTGAACATAAACATAGACCTTTAAATGAGTGAAATTTTCAGGTAAATTGGCAAAGGAAACAAAATAAATGAGGCTACACTTAGGTCCAACACTCATTTTACATTGTAATTATGGTGAGTCGAGGTACATATCCACTGGGACCGACTAGTGATGTTGTTGCAAATGCTACAGCGAAATCATGGTGAAATTGTCATTGGATTACCATCACAATGCTTGCAGAAGCACAAAGATGATTTTTAAGTTTGGCTTTGATGAACGGCCAATAATGGTTCATTTATTGATTGTTTTCACAGCAACAGTTAGACAATTCACGACACCACCGGTAGCCTCCACCCACCTCTACCTTTAAAGTATAAATACAGATTGAATGAATGAATAAACATTCCTTTTAAATGCTTTGCTCCACCGTTGGCGCTACAAAAGAAGCAAACAGAGTGCACCTATAGCTAACTGTGACCCTGTGGATGAGTGAGCGAGTGAATGAGTTTCACTTTACAGCTCATAGAGGTGGTTTGCATTGAAAAACTGAGCAGGAAACATTCATCATGTTGAATGGGGAGATTTCTGCTGTGGTGTGAATAATGCACTGTATTTGGGCCAGTGTCACAACATTGCACACAAACCTCACTCACCCACTGCTGTTTTGGATTCACCGGCTCTGTTCAGTTCGGCAATCTTGTCCTCAGACTGAGTCTTCAACTCTGAAAGACACACATACATATCGCAAATCATGACAGCAAATTGAAACGTGAATCATCAGAGGTTTTAGCAAAACCAAGATATTAAGTGCTTACGGTCATATTTCTGCTGAAGTCCAGAGCATTCACTGCTCCTTGATTGTAGTTCCCTCTTCAGTTCTGTGGTAAGTACAGAGGGAACCAGGATATCAAACCTCTCAAGTGCATTTGTGGTTTGAAACTTATGAGAGCTTTGCTCAGATAAACTTGACTCACCTTTGACCTCTTCCTGAAGTTTTGCATATTCCCTCTCTTTGTTTTGAAGCAGAGTCTGCAGGGCTGACGTACAGTGAAACAATGCAATGTAAAATAAGTCAAGACTGTCACACATGAAATGAATGTCCCTTTCATAATAAATGTGGCCATACAATGAGAAGGTGTCTGTAAGAATTTCAACTCTAAGCTGTGTGTCACTAGAGACACAACTTCAGTGAAAATGCTTCACAGTGATCAGCTGCTCTTCAGGCCTTTTCAGCGGGAATGGGAGAACGGAGCTCACCATCAGTTTGAGTTGATGCTGTTGTGTTGTCATGTTCACCATCATGCAGGTCTCTCACTTCCTTCATCATGCTGATGATCTTGATGACTGGTCAGGGCAAAGGAACAGACACTCATTTAAGCCTTGGACTTTAGAGGCTGAACATATCCATTATAGTAGATGTTTGTTTTTTCCACTGGAGGAAGAACAATATTTAGAATTGAAGAGTTTTCCGAAATGAGATACCCACAAGTTCAAAAATATTACTTGATCATATGAGGACAAAGTACAATTTGAGTTGCTAGTGAAATTGAAAAGGGCTCTGTTTTAAAATGCAGAATCATCTGTATTTTTTTACATTTTTTTCTTTTCAAATTATATTGTGGAATTAAACTCGTAAGTCTCAGTCATCTTATTGTTTTGACACATAAATTGAACTCTGCACAGATCAAACTGCCTTTTCGTAACACTGAGGCTCAAACTTACTAGTTTCTGCCTGAGCAGGTTCTGCTGTCTCCAGTTGTTTTGTTAGACTGTCTTGCCGTTTCTTGTTCTCATCCAAAGTTGCTCTCAGCTCTGAGAAAAAAAAGGATTTATGCTTTTCTGACTCTGATATCATAGTAATAACTAATAACACAAAGATGTGAAAGTTTATTCAGTAAAAACCCTGCGATCTCACATGAGACCACTCAAGTGTAACACAGTACCTGTCAGCTTAAGCAAATTAGAATAAATCAAGTTTCCAAAAGCTGTGCTATTATTCACCTTTTAGTGTGGCATCTGATGTCTTTTGGGCGTTTAACTGTGCGGTATTGAGACGCAGTAGCTCTCCCTGCAGCTTTACGATCTCCTCAGCTGGACCAATCAAAAGGGAAGATGTCAAATCCGTGCTTCAGTAAACAGAGAAATCAGCAACTGAACTGCATTTCATGGCCCGTAAAGACCTGCACACTTACTCAGCTCTGTGTTATCCACCTCCCGATTCAGTTGTAAAATCTTCCTCTTAAGGAGCTCAGACATCTGCTTCCATTGCCTCTGAAAATCTGAAAAAAGAAACAAAAACAAGTCTGATTGCCGATCTGGATGTGAGATGTAAAGCATTTTAGACTTAGGAAAATGCCTCAATAGGATGAGTAACAATCTAGGAAAGGCCTCTCCTACTTTTCTTTCATGCTTTAAGCTGCAACTAAATATTCCAGGAGGATTAATCTCACACTGATAGGAATTTCATAGGGATCAGGATTATGATCCATACAGTTATTTTAATGATAAACAAACAATGAGATCTCACCAGAGGTCCTGGTTCTGGCTTTCTCAGTGTGGACAGTGATGAGTTTCTGTATCTTTTCAATGTTGCCATTCACAAAAATCAGCTCCAGCACTAGAAGGCCAACAGAGAGTGTGTGTCAAACGACATGAAATGCTGCATGGCTGACATTGAAGATTACAAAGGAAATACAGAGTTGGGGAAGATACTGACCAGATGAGTGACCATCTCCTTTGCCTCGCAGCTCTCTGATCTTAATGTCCAGTTGTCCTTGTAGCTCTGACGGAAAATAGCAGAAGTGAGAATAATTCATCAGTCAGTGGGAGCACAAATGGTAAACTCCGTGAATTCCTCAACAGAACGAAGGCATGAAATGATGTGGATGCTAAATGTACTTGCTGAATTATGGCTGCGCTGTTTTCGTATCTATACAAGCAAGAAGTTCACTTTACCCTGGATTTGCTTTGCCGTTTGAGAACTGCTGGAGGCTCCTCTCCTTGATTCTCCCTGTTCTAAATCCCAGATGTCATTTTGCAGGGAGAGGATTTCAAGAACTGGAATGCACACGAAATGAACAGCTCAGTTGACATACAAAACCATTAACCGCTGTGTATAACTGGTGTGGATGCACAAATTATGGCAAGCCTTATGGTTGCCAATCCTAAGAGTTTGTCATTGTTCCTTGTTCAGCTGTTTCATTAATCTCTGGTGAGTTTTGAAACTACGCTCTCACTGAGTGGGGAGTTGTGGCTGCTGCTTTCCATCTGCTGACTCCTCATCTCCAGCTCACTCGTCTTCTCCTCCAGCTGTCTCTGCAGCGCTGTGAGACACAATTTCAGATTAACATTTGTATTCATTTTTCTGATGCTCACACAATCACCCAGCACAATTAGCACTGTAAGGGAATATCACACAGCGATGGAGGCAGTTCAAATGTTTTCAGATAAAGTTGATATTGGAGTTTGTTGTATTGATAGGAACAGAGAAATATATGCAGGGTTTGTGCAGCATCCCAAGAGGAAAATTCAAGCCAACTTCAAGCACTTTCAAGGTACCTAAACCAAAATTTCCAGACTCTCAAAGCCTCTATCATCCAATCTAAAATGCTACTTTAAATGCAATGGCGAAAAATGAAATTTACAGAATTCCTTTATACCCACAGCAATCAATGTATATTATCACTTTGTTTGTTTTTCACCAGCTGTTCATATTAACTTTGATTGTAGTTTTGATCAGGATTATTTGATGCTAGTACAGGATCGTTTCAAATATTAAAAGATTTTTTACATGAGTGATTGTGTAGATGAAACACCAGATTATGTTGAAAATCAAGCATTTTTCAAGGAGTATATTTGAATTCAAGCATATTCCAGACCTTGAAAACAACGGTAAAAATTAAGCATTTTCCAAACTTTCAAGACTTTGTACGAATCCTGTTTATGGCTAAACCATTGAGACCTCCCAAACTGATATGGCACAAGAGTAATCAAACAACAGCAACACTCACCAGCGAGTCCTGTGCTATTAGCCGAACGTGTCACCATCCTCTGCAATGTTGTCACGTCTCTCATGAGGGCAGCAATCTTTAAAGCTAAATAGAAAAATGTCCATTTGCATTTTAGGCATTTAGCAGACAGCCTCGCCTAGAGTGACATATGATAAAGAATCAAAGGGAATAGTAAGGTGCTAAAAAACTATTTTGTGTATGCTGCAAGTCAGATGAACTTACCCAAGAAAGTGCTGCTGTCTGACATCCCCAGCAGCTGATTTAACTGGTAGATCTTCTGGGTGTGAAAAGCTGTCAATTAAAAGCACATTTTAACATTTGTTGTTTCTTTTACGTTTATATTTTCTCCACATGTGCCACACATTTGCGGTAAGATTGCTTACTGCCAAGTATAGCTGAAGTTGTTGCACTGCATGTCGCGAACTTCAGTTTCAACAGTCTCACTTCACTCCTCAGCCTAAAGGCTTCTACATCTATAAGAAAAAGTGCAGGTTATTTTACTTCAACCTCAAGGGTCTGGGCTTTTTCAAGTGGTGTCCCACAGATGCCAGTTTATAACATCTCGATACTTGGGTGATAATGATGTGGCATAAATACTCACTCAGTTTACTGTTTTGAGCCATCTCCTGCTGAAGCCGCCCATTCAGTGATGCCAGCTGTTCGTCCACACCTGAGAAACACAAGTCGCGTTAGTGGTGTGCAGTTAAGTCAGCAGAGCAACGCAGACATGATGACTTCACACTGTGCTTAAGCCTTATAAATCTACCGCAGTGACCATATCTTACATGAAATGGTCCCATGTGCTTCAGTTTCATCATAATCAGTATTTGTGTATAACATAATACACAAACTCCATCCAAAACTTTTCTTCAATACAAGACATCAGTACTGTCGGTCATTCAATTTATCACAGCTGCTTAGGGTTTTCCCATCATGATCAATATGAATGATTTGTTGTTTTACTTGAACATACTTGTAAGAACAAATAAAGAGAACCACAGCACTTACCCTCACAAGTATTGATGGTAATGGACTGTAATGAGGAGAAAACCTTACTCATTTACTCAGCACAAATACAAGAATAAATAAATGTTTCTAAAAATCGCATTTTATTGTGTTAAAAAAATTGCATTAATGAGATGGTAACAACAAGCCTCAAGAGTTTTGCATAATCATGAAAAATATTTATTGCATACCGTTACGTTTACTTTTGTGTACTCAGTTCCTTGTGTTAGGGGTATCTGAGGAAAAGAGAGCACAGCCACTTTATCAGTATTAATATAATCAATATTAGTATTATATCAATGTAAAATATCGGCATCAGCATATCAGCATCAGTAAGCACCAAACTTAGAATGGAGCAAATCACCACAGTATTTTTCAACTAGGTTTTATTTGTAGAATTGTCTGATATGATAAGTCAAGAAGTTGAGGACTCACTTTGAGCTGCGAAATAATCCGGTCCACATCTGAATTTCCTGTAGAACTAAATGGAGCTTTCACAGCTGCAGGATGGCCTGAAAAGACAGGAGAAAAAAATCATCATTAAATATCACGTGTAATTGTGACAGTTTTAAAACCATTTACAGCATTCTGCCTACCGCACAGTGACATTTTAGACATACGGCATCCTTAAACTGAGTATTCACAATTTCACTGCAATCTGATAGCACACTGCCTGCCCTTGTGCTGATAAGAATGAAGAGAGAATGAAACATGGCAGTGTACCATGTGTGTTGTAAGAAGCTTGAAGGACAGAGAACAAGATGAGGTGAATCCTCAGTAAGTGGGAACCTCCAGCCATGGTGCTGTTTCTCTTCAGTCACAAAACCGTCTCTTCTCTCTGCAGTCCTGCTGCTTCTTATAAATCAGCGCTCTGATGTTTATTTGATGACTCAAGGCAAAAAGGAGGGGCAACCAATCACTGCTACTACCACTGCCACGACAAACAAGAATAATTTGACATCATTCCAACACGTTCACATTATACTCACAGCCTTGGACTTCTACAAATGTACAATATCCAAACTGAATAATGAATTGTGCTCCACTCTGTGTTTCTGTACCCACAATGAATGTAACAATGGAGACACTGAGGAATAATCTCATCTAATCTAACACCATGCCAAGTAAGAGGTTGCTGGACTCTAGGTCAGTCAGTGGCACAAATGGGGACATAACTTGCATCACAATGTTTGGTTTGGGAACCAAACCAAACATTTGGGAAATGTTTGGAGAGAAAGCTACATGTGTAATGATGATAACCAGTAAATGCTACATTACTCAAACGAAAGTCCACACAAAAATCAACATCACGGTATTAGGACAAACTTGGACAATTCAATTTTTTAACTTTTTTTTTTAACTTTAGAATTCAGAAAACAAAGAGTGTAATTTAAAGTCATCAAAAGACATTTCCTGGGTGTCTACTGACCAGGACTGGACATTGACTTTGAAGATAAAAGACAAAAATCTTATACGCTGTATGTCATAAAAATATATGGTATGCTGTTCAGTAGATATGTGGTTCTGAACTAGTAAGAAAATATACACATGTACAAGTCAGACAGAGATACTTTGAGCGCGGTGAAAAGCCCCACAGGTTACTGGATTGTCAGCTACGACAATCGCAATCAAAGGATGGTACTTTACTGACAGATCCTGAAAAAAAAAAAATCAATAAATGTTTTGCGGATTTTGATGCAAATGTTTATCAATCACAGGGTGAATTGGATCTTGAAGTTATGGAAACATTTTTTTGAAAATCTGTATTTACCCAAGCTGTTAATGGATTCAATTAATGCACTATTTACTGATATTAATTTGGATGAGATCGAAAAAGTAATCTTCTCCCAGGTCCAGATGGCTTTAGCAGAGAATTCTTTAAAGTATTTGGTTCTTAAATGTCATCTGTGCTCTTATGCATGTTGAATCATTCCAGGCTGACCTCTGGGTTGCCGTTCAGCCTATATAAAGCCAACATTTCACTGATTCAAAAGCCTGGGCATGACCCTAACATGGTTTCATCATATCTCCCTATTTTATTGCTGTTTGTTGCTTTTGAGGTTTTGGCCTGCTCATGACCTTTATGATGGCAAATGAAGGAAGTTTCATAAAGTTTTTGCATGACAAATCACTGTGGTATAGCCTGAATATGCTTTCAACAGTAAGAAAGAGGAAGTAGAATTTAACAGCTTTGCAAATCCAAATCCAAATGCTGGCACACCCTTAAAGAGTGAGTTTATTTGTTATATTTGGATGAAATCTCACAAGTGACTATTGCAATTTATTTCTTAGTCTTTAAACCTCCACCCATCCTCCCACAGTTCACTTTTACATGTGCAGGGTTACCGTAAGCTTATTCTGTGGATAATGATTGATTTCATGTTTTGTGGGGTGCCGGGTTACTCAAGCTCTGTGTGGGGAAAATAAACAAGAATTGCTCGTAAAAACTATGTTTGAATAGTCCAATGCTGATACTCAACTATCAGGTGACAAAAATGGATGTTCAATGAAGTGTCACAAAAAAATGTATTGCATGTCTACAGACTATGTAACCCTATCCTAAATCCAACCCCAAGATTAACCTTAACCCAGGCATTCCTTATCTTAATATTACATATACAATTCTTATATTTTATTTTTTTCATATGGGTGGATACACAAAAAAAGCTTCCCTTTTTTTCTATATGATCGAGATTATGCCAGCACTGCTGCTTCTGAAGGAGAGATGCAAGTGAAGCCTATGCACACTATGTGATGCTTACAACGTGAGTCAGATCACTGTAAAGTCGGGGATATGCTATCATAAAGTGTAAGGTGCAGTAAATTGGTAAAGAGGTTGTGCTCTTTTTTCCTATGCATAGATAGAGATAATACCAGTGCTAGAGCAGAGGAACTGGCAGGTGCAGGAAAAACACTCTACATGTTGCTGGTAGAAGACTAATGTGTGTTTGAGGCTTAAAGTAGACTGTATGACTATGTGATGTGACTATGTGATTGCTAGATGGTTGTTAGGGTAAATACCATATGTCATGAATGCAGCATTATTTTCAACTATCAGCAATGGAAGGAACATGAGTTTCATAAGGAAACTGATAATAACTAATAATGTAACAGCTTTGCAAATCCAAATCCAAATGCTGGCACACCCTTAAAGAGTGAGTATATTTGTTATATTTGGATGAAATCTCTATTGCAAGTGACTATTGCAATTTATTTCGTAGTTTTTAAACCTCCACCCATCCTCCCACAGTTCACTTTTATATGTGCAGGGTTACCGTAAGCTTATTCTATGGATAATGATTGATTTCATGTTTTTTTTAAGGTTTTTGATTTTTTGATGCCAGGTTACTCAAGCTCTGTGTGGGGAAAATAAACAAGAATTGCTCGTAAAAACTATGTTTGAATAGTCCAATGTTGACACTCAACTATCAGGTAGCGTTTTTACCACCATTAAGCAAAACAATGCACTATGTCAAGCGGAGCACAGAGAATATATCAGTATATTAATGGATTATTATTAAGAAACATCGCAGCAGATCGGGGCTTTAATAAAAACTGTCTGACCTCTGGTAATCTTTGTATGACATTTGAATTTGCCAAACAGCCTCTCTACAATGATTTCAAAATACAAAACACATTTATAAGAATATGAAAATAATGTTCTAATATACACTATAATATAATATAATAAATGACTTTTCATTACCACCACTGAAGTTTGCTAACTCAGGTGATACCACTATGTGGTGTGGCCCATATGGCCAAGTCATAATACAAAACTCGAAAAGTCATCTGTCTACTTTTAGGGCCACAAATGATCCTTTTCAATGTGATAGTATGGGTAAATTATATATTTCCTGAATCCGTAGAGTCATGGCAGTATTCTGGTTTTTTAATTTTGTGTCTTTGATGTTCCTAGATGGCACAGTGCTCAAATCCACACTATGGTTTAGGGCAAAAATCATGAAAAAATATGTGTTGTATGTGTTGTTGACATTTTGAAGAGTTCGCATCACTTCTTTGTTTATCAAACAGACCAACAACTGGACTTAAATGAAAGCTTAGACAATACCCATTAAAATGATACCCAATACATGATAATGGAATAATAATAAGCCCCTTGAAATTGAGTCCAGCACCAGCACCAGCACCTAAAATCCAATTTGCGGTATAGGGTGACTAACTTCAATAGCAGAAAACTATGAAAAAGCTACTGCTATCATACCAAAATATCAACTACAGACATGTGTCCTTTAAATAAAAAATTTGCCACCTTGAGTGGTCCTGAAACATGAAATTCTGGGCTTTGGCCCATGGACTATAAACAGTTGCAGCTTAAACATGTTTGGACATATGGCTTAAACAAGTTTACTCTATAATTCTATGATTATATAAGAGGTTAAAGGGGCACAGCGGTTGCATTAAAATCAGTATAAAAATGCTATTAAGCAAAAAGCAAATGACTCACACTTTGAAATTAATTTCTCATGAAATTGACAGGAAACATCTGTTGGTAAAAAGGGAAGCTAAGTTTATAGTTAGCAGACTGAGACATTCTGCTACAATGTTTATGCAAGAGTATTGAATGTTTCATGCATGTCAACACGTTTTATCAGTGAATTAATTTTGCAGAATCTCATGATTTTCCCAAATAGGTTCCAGGCAAACAGCATCTTTTACCCAAAAGACAGCATGAAAATTAGGCCATCCTGTTTGTTGAAAGTGAATGCGATAAAAGTGGTCTGTAACCTCATCTAATATGTTACAATCAGCCAAAATGAGGTCATTTATCAGGTGTTGAACACACTCATGAAACGTAAGCGCTGCCACCACATGATTACTTTTAGTGATCTGAGAGTGCTCAGTCCAGTTTATATCAGTGGAGATTTGTCATTTTTGTATAGTGAAAAACTGCCTTTGCTATTACTGACCAACATCTGTCTGCGGCGGAGACGTTACAGAATAAAGTAGACATACCCAACTGTTGTGCCACTGCAAACATTCACGCATGGCAGCCTTCTTGCTTTTTGTGTTTTACATCAGTTTGTGCACGCTGACTGGCCTCTCTTTCCTGTCTTCTGTGTTTTACCTTCAACACACACCTCTGTTTCTTTCCTTTCACCTCAAACATTGATCGATGTCTATAGCTTCAATTGCACGTCTGTTTTACATGTGGCTGGCTTTGCCATTTCTGTAAGATTGCTGGGTCACACATAGAGCACTTTGTCTTTGCTCTCTGTCTTCACTGCAGGTTGGTATTATATTTATTGAACTGTGTTTGAGGGCACATTCCCTAACCCTAACAGTAACCCTGACCCTAACCTAAACCCTAAACCATGCAATGCTGCCCTCAGAACACATTCCAAGAAACACCAATCACCGTCTTCAATCCGCTATGCATAACTTATACTCTGCTAGTCTGACCTATGCTGGGTAATGTTTGTATATTTAAATTTAATATACGAATATGGAGACTTATACATACACACTGTGTTACTGCTTTTGACATAATACGATAGACAGATTGTTGTTTTCACCTTGAATTTTAACACTGACCTTTGAGCGGGGTGTGTCAGTACTGTATTCAGCATTTTGCAAACATAACATCTGCACTTCAATTTCCACGGAATTTCCACTTAGAAACACATTACATATTAGACACATTTAGACTTTCTTTTCCTCTTTTCTTTATTTCTCAATTCTACTTCTCTTTCCAGTGAATTTTTCATATTATGTCGTATTGACCCGAATATAAGACGGGTTTTTTTCCTATGAATAAATCTAAAAAAGTAAGGTCGTCCCATGTTCGGGGTCTAGGCTTTTATACATATACATCCGCAACAACAAGTGGCGCCTAATAACCTGAATGTGCCCCTTTTGACCGGGGCTGTCACTCAAAACTCACGCTAGTGCAGAGGGGCCTGAAAGATGGAGAAAAGTGGCTCAAAAGTAGGGCAAGTTAACAAACAAATGAGAAGAAGCTTTGATGCTAACATTAGGATGATGGTGATAAACGCTGCAGAGTCGTCAAACAACTGCCAAGCAGTAAAGAAATATGGTACATGTGACGGAGTGTAACGTACAGAGATGGCGAGCCCGAAAGATCGTCTCAAAAATGCCCACAGTCAAAGAAAAGCTTACCGGGGTCCCCAAACCGGCCAGTTTCAAGAAACTGATTGGAGGGGTTGTGAATATGAATGAAAAACGAAATGAGGGGCTGCCCATCACTCCATCCATCATTTAGGTGAAAGCATTGGAGATTGCCCAAGAGCTTGATATACCCACCACCAAGTTTAAAGCCAGTGACTGTTTACATGTAAGTTCAAATATTTTCCAAAACTATTTTCTTTATCAAACAAGATTTGGTCCTTAAACTGTTTTTCCAAAAGATGGGTCTTGAAAAAGGGAGGTCGTCCTAATAATCAGAGTCGTCTTACAGTAATTGAACTAATAATTGAACTTTTTTTCCACCTCTATTCTCTCAATTCTACAGAAGCTATGGAAGCCCTGAAAGGCAAGGTGATTTTTTTTTTTTTTTTTTTTTTTGCGGGTAATGTTGGAGTTTATCTCGCCCATACTAGATATTATCACGTTGCCTTTCAGGGGCACTACAGAAGCCCTGAAAGGCAAGGCGAAAAAAAAAATGCGGGCAAAATTTATCTCCTACGGATGAGATAATATCTCATAAGGATGAGATAATGTCTGGTATGGATGAGATAATATCTTGTCCGTACGAGATAATTGCGGTCGATGTCGTAGTTTATCTGGACGAGATATATTGTACAGATGAGATGATATCTCCTCCTTACAAGATATTATGTCATCCTTACAAGATAAACAAGAATTTTTTTCACCTTGCCTTTCAGGGGTTTATCTCGTACAGATGAGATAATGGGCCCTATTTTCGCGGCCAGTCACTGGCGCAGTGGAATTTTGGTGAGGCTCAGTGATTATTTTTCCTGGCCTTGGTGCGTTTGGTATTTTTCACTACATTGTTTATGAACTTTGACACACATGTGGCGGTCGTTAAATGTTCATATCGACAAAACTGCTGTGCGGCGCACGGAGAGTAATGAAATCATACCGATGCACATTCATCCCGACAGAAGCTGGTCACCTGCACTGTTTAAGGATGAATGTATTTGATTTGGAGAGTGTTGGAGACACGTGAAATTTGGAATTTTTCCATTGCATTTCTTGCAATTCTAAACAATCAAATACTTTCTTGAACATAATAAGGTAAATAGTGTAATTTAGAATATAACCAAAAACATTCATATCACTTAGCTTTGATACATTTTATGTCCTGACTATTTTCAAAGCAAAATCACGGCTTTGAAATTAACAATAAGCAAGATTCTTTAAGATTCTATTTTGTCGAGAAGAGAAAGCATCATAATGGCAGTTTGAAATTAATTTACTAGGCTAATGTTTATTTATAGAAGACAGGGACAAGAAAGGGGGAGAAATTGTGTACAGATTTACTTTATGCTCTCTCTCTCTCTCTCTTCTCGCTTGCTCGTGTGATCACTGCTCACCAAAATCCCACCACACTGTTACGTGGTGTGCATTCTCCTTAAAGGGAAGGATAAGAACATATCTGATTTTCTTAAGTCAACACACCCAATTCATCTCACTCTCTGCATTCTGTATGTCAGCACTTCCGTAGCTTCCATAGAATTGAGAGAATAGAGGTGAAATAAAGTTCAATTACCGTATTGACCCGAATTGACCCCCTCACCCCCCACCCCCAGAATTAATGTGCTCAGTGGACTTGGTGTGGCTGATGATATGTGCAGCATGCAGCACACATACAGAGGCACACAAGGCCACGACCTCTCCCATCCTCTATCTCGCTCTTGCCCGTATCATATATGGAAG
>OMKZ01011459.1:1052-23300 GCA_900302535.1 Neoniphon sammara | reverse complement strand
GCTTGGGTACGAGGGACACACAGAGAGGAGGGGGGAGAAAGGGAGAAACAATGCAATACCAAAGAAACAAAGAGAGCCCACATTTTAGCGTGAGATTGAAAAGAGACTACAACATGGTGTAATCCCTTTGGCTAGAGTTGCTGACAGGGGATAACCCTTTAAAACGGCCCCCCTCTCTCTCCTGTCCTGTCCCATCCCCTGCCTCGTGCACCCCTCTGTCTTTCTCCATCCCTACTGACTGACTGACTGGCAGGACTGTTACTATGCCCGTAAAGATACCTGCTTTCACAAACAGGCAGGCCACCACTACCGCAAGCGCCTAACCAACTTGAGGCACTTCACTTACCTTTAAATCATTCATCATTTTTTTTTTCTCCTTAGCGGAACCAGGAAGCAGCGCGAGCCAAATACACGAGGTCAGTCGTATTCAGGGGCTGGCAGCTGGGATGATTGTATGAAGTGGCTGATGGGACGGCAATGAAGTCCCACAGCTCACTGTCACGGATGTGTGAGATTTGTTGTGGGCCATGTTTGTGTGATGTGGTTCAGTTCAGTGAATGAGTGAGCGTGAGCCGGCTGGATGAGCTCTATCTAGGAAGCTATTATGTTAGACTTTACAGTGTTCTAGACTGTCATGGGCTCACATGAGCATGATGACGTGTTTGTGAGTGAGTTTTTGTCATAAGTATTTTCTTAGTGACATTTATTGGCATGATGCCTTTGTAACACACCACCCTCTACTCAAAAAATTTACACTGATTAAAATATACCAGAAAAATTAAGTATTCAAATGAAAAGTCAGAGTAAATAGTCATTTTCAAGACTTCAAGAAGTCTACTTGTTTTCAGAACTTGTTTTCAAGTGCTCTTCTGGTTTCAAGTGCTCTTCTGGTCAGTGATGCTCATTGTATTTAAATGTATTGAGAACTCACTACTAGACAAGTTACCACTGTATAATGTACCATGTAATACATGGGTGGGTGAAATGGCTGTCTTAAAATATATCATCATCATTTCTCCTCAGCAATTTCTCCCAAAGTTCAATCTGAAAATCAATGAGGTAAAACAATGACCAGTCATTTGAGCAAATGATGAGTGTCCTTTGCAAACAATGTGAGGCTGGTTTGATACCTTGACCCGCCGTCATTGTGCCAGCTTGAATTCTCACAGGTCTACATCGACTGGTAAAAATATGTAATTGAAAGAGCATTTGAAAATTAGATCTTGTGTCTGGTAATTCTAATGAGTTTTAGACCTCTAGAAGACACTGAATGTATTTTTCACAACATCAAATTTTGACCATAATAAAAGCAAACTTTTAACTTTGTCTGTCCAAATGCTACTGAAATGTCAAGTCCTGTGTTAAATCTCATGGTATTTTTTTAGTCACCCCAACCTTAGCAAAAGCTTCAGTAGAAAATCGCTGAGACCGTACCATCCCAAACTCAACCACTAAGGGACCAAGAAAGCAACCAAGCAGTCATATCATGATTGAGAGTGACAGAGAGCTGTCGGCCATGGTGCAGGAGCTATGGGACAACGATGTCAACAGACTGCAGCCCGGGAAAGACTACAGGATCTCTCTGCAGGTGCGCGCACACGCACACACACACACACACGCACACACACACACACACACAAAGGAATGTGACAAAGTAGTTCCCTTCATTTATTGTAACAGGGAACATTTTAATATTTACACTCAACTGGCCCTTTAACAGTTCTGTAGTTGTTATTTGGTGATCTGTAAGGTAAGAGTTGACATACTGGATAACGTATGGCTCATTTTGGTTTGGTTCAGCATCAGTACAGCAACCAGCATTATTAGTTCAAGGCGCTACATGTCACATCAGTATACTATTACCACATTAATTTTGAGACATAGATACTTTAAACAGACTATCACCAAGAAGACTCACAACCTTTACACTGCATTTTACATTGTGTGACACTGTAGTTTGTTTCTGGTTTAGTTGGAAATCTCATTGCTTTACAACACAACTGATGGTCTGGCACAAAAAACCCAAGGGGCATGGAATGAGTCAGGAACACTTGAAAAACATGAGGATCTCAGCCACGCTTGAAGATAAAATAGAAAGAACGATACGTATTGCTTAAAGCCAACGGTTTTCAGCAGGTGCCGTTCATCAGGGTTTTGCTTTGTGGCACAAAACAAGAAAAGGGCCGGAATTTTTTCCCTCCTATGTTCCTAAAAAAAGAGCTGCGATTGGCCCACCAAACTGGATGGTTAAGTTTAAGCCTTATGTTAGACATGGTTATGGTTAGGTGTAGTTCTGATGGTTTAGTGGGGTTAAAGTTCGGGTGAGGATCTGGGAGGGACTTCTGGGTCTTGCCAGGAATACGGGTGGGGAAAAAAATAACAGAAAAAGGTGCTGTTGGAGAAATAACTTTCAGCTTGTTTCTTCCTCTGGAATATTTTTCTAGTAAAGCAAAAGAAAAAAAACACTTTAAACTAGCAGCATGATTTAGAAGCTGGCAATTGGCTCAACTAGTGTCATTTGTTTCATTCATTTGTAACATTTTGACAATACATCCAGGTTTAGAACAGCTCTATGTACCATGTTTAAGAGAAAGTCACTGATCAGACCTGCACACAAACACACACATTGTTGGACTTTTGTCCTATGGGAGTCTTTTAATGGGACACAATGGCCAGGCAGACACTGTCCCTGTAACACAGGCAACAAACTGTTTGTGCTATTAGCCAGATGACACTGACTGCCAAACATGACAAAAATAGAGTCTGTAGGATAGAGGAGAGTGCAGCTCAAGAGTGGAAGAGTAGAGCAGAGAGGCAGAAACATAATAATGGAATTAAGGAGGTTAATGGAGGGATTACAGCTGTTGGGGTGGCTGTTTTTCTATTTTTTGTTTGGATATAGCCTTTCTTTTATACTAGCTGGCACACCGCTAAAGGATGTACATAATCACATTTTTTTTGGAAATACGGCTGCTACTTGGTGTGGTCACTACACAGTGGGTATTTCGCCACACTCTTATGTTAGCTCTACTGAAATGCAAAAGGTAAGGTGTCATTGGAAATGTAGATGCACAGATGTTCAACAGCATTCAGCAGGATTAAAACATTTCCAGGGAAAAATATAAAGATAAAGATATTAACCACATAAAGTGCACATAACCAATTACTGAAAGCAGTGAACATACACGTGCACATACACAACTTGTCAAAGCAATCAGTAAAGGTTCAGTGATTGTTCTCCTGCCCTGCTGTGTGTGTGTGTGTGTGTGTGTGTGTGTGTTTGCGTGATGCAGGGCAAAGCTGGAGATGTGATGGCCCTCAACGACGACAACGACGGAGCGGGATATCCTCTCTTTACATTTGTCGACGAGAACATCTTCAAAAAAGAGACTTTTTTAGGTAAATGCATCAGGTGCTGCGAATATGTTTTTCACAGAGAGCAGTGTGTGCAGCTCTATCTGAACACAAGCTGCAAAATTCATTTACTGCAATATTAACAGTCTCAGTCAGAAGTAAGTAATCCTTTTTTGAAACTTGATGGGACATGTAACCTGTGTCAGTAGCATGAGGCAGTTTACAGATAGATTCCCCACATGGGATGCTGGTCGATTCCTGCTTCTTGCACAACTTGTACTTTTGATATATTTTGGATTGACATCATAATCTTTTCACACATTCCACTGCCCTGCTTCCTGTTTGGCGCTATCCCTCTCGTCATCATCTCCCTGCAGAGTAGAGCTTTTTCATCTCCTCCTAATCTCCTTATGACGAACAGTAGTGTGTTGCATAATCACAGAGCATGCAGAGTTCACTGTATGGGGCGTGTTTGGTTGCAAAATGATGCTCCTCTCCAACCGGTCTCCTCTGCACGGCTCCTTCTTGTGCTTTTCGGCTTGTGACGTATTCACACGTTGATGTCGCGGGGTATAAAAACAGAGAGTGGTGCCCTTGCGCAGAACAGCACAGGGATTTGAATTATATAACAAAAGTCAGTACCCAGAGTTCACTGCATATCCCACTGAAGAAAGAGAATTCCTCCCCTGTCTGCTCCTTCAAACCTTTTTATACTTCTGAGGCTAATGTGAACAACATGTCCTGTTACTATTTATATTTTAGTCTTGTATCTAGCTTGAGGACTGTATATACAAGTGTTTACTAGACCAGAGCGTCTCAAATGTTCTCTTGTCCTGTTATCATTACCCAAATTGACCCACATTAGTCAATGAAACCCCAAACTGATGGGTTTTCTTTTCCAGAGACCCAAGAGATCACCTGTCTAAATAAAGGTTAATCATATTTTTGTAACTGTTTAAACTGTACGTGGGGAGATAATGGTAGTGAAAATGAAATCTAAACCAAACCTAAACCTAAACCTGGCCACAAACCAAATGACATAACCTTTTCAAGTGTGTTTGTGTTTCCCATGTCTCCGTAGCCTTTATCTCCCTGTTGGACAACTATGAGAGTGACACAGGTGAGCCAGAGATTGTGACCCCCGAGGAGGAGGCAGAGAACCACAAGTTCCTCGACTCTATCGTTAAGACTCCCACAATGAAAGTAGGTATGAAGGTGGTGATTTTTAGACATGAACCCTCTCTTCTTGCTGGGACATGAATAAGCTGATTTCCACTACAGGGACAAAAAGAGCTCATTGGGGCCTGTTTGATTGCTCAAATATTCACAAAATACAAATAGAATGATGTCCTCACAATGTTGTATCTCCAGTAATGTGTGTTTTTTTTTCTTTAAAGATAGGCCATAAAATGATTTAACTCCGGCGTTATAAGCATGTTTCTTTGGTTGATCATTTTGTTCTGTAAGTGTAAACCTGCCAACGTCGTTCTATAATCAACAGATAGGCTGTCTCATGAAGGTCCCTGATGTTTCTCTCCGTGCCTGATAATAATAAAAACAATTCCAAGCAGAGCATTCCTCAGAACAAGAATGCAGATCCAAAACCAGTTTTGCCTCCCAGTTCACAATATAACGTGATAGTAGGTTGATCAGGGGTCAGTGATCCCCGCTCAGCAGTCTGATGTGTTTGATAAATACAGGCTCTTGCTTATATACTGTTAACACACATGTTCATTATTAAGTTTGAAATACCACATTTCATTGGTTAGTACCATGCTTCAAGCTTGACAACTTAATTCTCAACTTTTAGCTCATGCAAAAAGTCTTAAAACTCAGAACAACAGAGACAAAGCAAATTTCACCCACGTCAACATCTTCCCTCAGGCTTCCCCTCAGTCAGTACTTTTCCATGCGTCTGCACTCCCCACCACACACATAATTACAACTGGATGTTCAAATCATCCAGAGGAACACCATCGTACTTAACTACTACCAGTGTCCTGATGCTGAGGTCGCCTTGGGGAACAAAGCAGCTTAGCAGCTGATCTTTAAGCGCAACACATGTAAAACCATGATAATACTGAAATCAATAGGAATTATCCCCTGAAACACTGACGAACCAAAACTACCTGGAGAGCTGGACATCCAATTCCACACATCATTAGTAACCTCGTGAAGCTTTGTGGGGAACTGCGGCGTTGCCTGAGGGCAGATGATGACCTTGTTCAGCAGTGAAAAACCCATTATTCTGTTATTATTTCAAGTCTTGAGGCTCGTGGGCGTCCCGTGTGCTAGATAAGAAATGGTAAAAGTCAGGATCATGGAGGTGAAGCACGTGGTACCAAGGTCATCATCTGCCCACAGGCTAACCCATAGTCAGTGCTTCTCCATGTTTCTACAACAAATAACTCACATTTGTCAGACCATTCAGTGTCTTTGACTGTGTATAAAACAAGACGTAGAAGACTTAGAAAGGCATTACAGTCTAAAAGATTTGATTGAGCACAAGCCTACTGTTTATTTAGATGTAGTGTTTTCTTTTTTATATTATGTTGATAATTGAAAAAATGCCTTTCTTTGGCTTTTTGGCATTCTTTAATCATCAAACTAAAAGTGAAATTTTAGTATTACACGTAGAAATGATAAGTGGTTTGTGATTTTGTGATTGGTTTATTTATTTGCATTATTATTTTTTCTAGCAATTTTGGGTGTGGTTTTTAAATAAGCTCAACATTCTTTCTGCCTCACCCATATGTTTGTATTTTTTGTATTATTATTATTATTATTGTTGTTGTTGTTGTTGTTATTATTATTATTATTATTATTATTTGCATTTTAACTTGCTAATCAAATAAAATTAAATAATATGCTTTATGTATATAAAATGATAAGATAAGGTTAAAGAGAATATTTTACAAGTTCCTGTTTGTTTGCAGATAGCCCATAAGTACCTCGTAGAGAAGCACCTCTCTCCGGAGGATGAAACAGAGTTCAAGGAGCAGCTGTACAGGATCTGGTTTGAACTTTATGCCAGGAGAGGATCCAGCAGGTGGGTAGAAGCTGGCATGCCACTCAAATACAACCTGTCCTTGTCTCAGTGACGAGAACTGTCTCATTTACTGTAGGTGTGTCTGTGTAGCTCGTTCAGTACAGCAGTGCCCTACCAGTGTTGGTGGAACAACCAATCCTGAAAATGTGGTAATTTATGGTAATATAACATGCTTTGGATTAGGGGTGTGAATCTTTGGCTTAACATCCATTCAGTTAGATTCATGATTTACTGGTTGGCAATTCAGCTTAAAAATAATTATTTATTTATTTATTTAGTTTTGGAATGATTCAATTTGATTTGAGTTAGTAAACTACGATTCAAGTCAATGATTTGATTCAGTTCTTCTAGTCAAAATTTCATATCCATTAATAAACACAATAATGTAAGACTGTCCTTTTTCTTTTGAAAAGAAAAAAAATCAGACAAAAGAATTTCATTAACATTATTTATGCTATAAAAAAATCTTTTCAAAACAAAATTATTGACCAAAAAAAGTTAGAGGTAACAAAATGGTCCACACACTGCAGCTCTGTTGATGCTTATTTATGTCTAGGAAAACAGTACCTGCCCAGACAATTTGTGGATGTGCCCATCCACTCAGTGATTCTTTTTCTTTTTTCTTTTTTTTTTTTTTTGGAAAAAGTAGAGATGCAATTTATACTAATTCATTTGGATTGTAATGTTAGGTCTTTTTTTTTTTTAATCATGAACGAATTAATTCAAAGCATGTCATATCAAGTCAGGCCAAAGTCGGTGCAATGAATGAATCACTGCTTTCATTACCACCTGCTAGTGAATGTCACATGCCCTCCAAATAGTATGTGACTAAGAATGTTTGGTCATTTACATCTGCTGCATATCTGATTCATTCACCTGTTTGAATGAGCAGAAATCAATGAAGCCGATATGTGACTCAGCCTCTTGCTTCAGTTACCAAGAGAAATTCATAAATCTTACTCAAACACAGAGTTGGAACAGTGGGTGTGACTAATAAATGAGAAAACTACACGTGGATTTTTACTTTTGATAAGACTTGAGAGTAAGATCTTTCACTTTGATAGTCGTCACATGCCGAACAGACCGGTGTAGCTGGGTTTACATCAATACGACTACATCTCAGTGAACGTGCCTGAGGCCTGATGTTCCCCTTTACGCCTCCCACCAGGCCAGACTCCTCGGGGTTTGAACACGTGTTTGTCGGGGAGACGAGGGGAGGGCGCACCGTCATCGGCTTTCACAACTGGATCCAGCTCTACTTACAAGAGAAGCTGGGGCACATTGATTACAAAGGCTACAGCGTCAATGCAAATTCACCCAAGGTAAGCTGCTTCTGCCTCAAGTGTTTCAACACTACTGTATCAATACATCCATGTCCAATATTCCCACGTTTTTACATATTTATCTTGCCATAACTAATCATATGCTCAATTAGTTTATTTATCTTTGTCTTTATACTAAGGTTTTTTTCTTTCTATTTGTTTTATTCTGTCTTTCTCCTTTTTAATAGGATACATGTGGAAATGTAATATATGCATGTATAGAGGATTTACATTTATGCAACTCGGTATATGTCCATATCAAAAATACCCACATATGTATTCAAATTTGACACATTTTCATATATGGACATATATGTCTAACATATAAAAGTGTCTGCTCTCCAGCTGACACTTTTATTCATGTATGTTGAGCAGGAAGGGTGCACATTTATGACTATATAAAGACAATATGTTGTTTTCATATATACCATATAGAAGTTACACAAATCTGGGCACACATATATGACCATATTCATATTTTGGTTCATATATGAGTGTTTATGTAACATATGACATCATTTCTCTGGTATGGGGGATATATATTGATATGTTGTATTTATTTGTACTCATCTATGTTTGACATATCTCTCACCTTTCTGTCCTTTCTTGTCTCTTCCCCTCTATTTATCTGACTAGTACGAGAGTTGGCCAGTACTCTGAGTCTTGCTCTCACCTCCTGCTTAGTTTTCTCTTCTGCTTTCCCATTTTGCACCCCGACGAGAAAACTCACATTCAGCTATGACCAGGTTCTCTCTCTCCTCTTGTTCAGTTCTCATTTTTGCTTCCCTACCCAAGCCTGATCTGAGCAAGCACATTCTGACATCACATCACGTTTTGGATAACAGTAATTGCATCATTACTCATCATTTTGTATGCTGAAGGGTTAGCATGGAGTGACCAATCTACTGGGGACACATTGCATGAGTTTGGGGTCTATGCTCCTGTCATTGAATGAATAAGGTGTCTGATGGGCAAATCTCCCAAAAACGTGGCATCTTCCTGGAATTTCTGCTTCATTCAGAAATGGAAAATGACAGGAGAAAATGGGAGATGGTAATTAAGATCAAAAACTGGATCCAAATCCACAACAACAAAAGCAGCCCACTGCCAGAAAATTTGGGACATCCAGTCCTGTTTGTGTCTCACTCTCACTTCCTATTTCATTGCTCTTTATTCTCTTTTTCTCTCTTCAGACTGATGACAAAATCTTGCTACAGCCTTGTACAATAAAGTTGCTTGCGCCCTTCTTTGCTTCCTCTCTTTTCTGATGACAAGCACGTGCAACCACAATGTTAAACAATCCTGCTTCTTGCTCTTACTCATCTCTCCTCTTCCCCTCTCTCTCTACCAATCACCAATCACACCATGTCTTTCTTGTCTACCCAGTGAGTGCTGTTTGTTCCTCACTTTTATCACTCACCATTGATTTCCTTCTCACTGCAGCCCGACGAGAACAAGCACATCCTGGCGCTACAGTTCAGCTGGAAGAACGGTATAAAGCCCAAAGGCAGCATCTTCATCGGTGTCAGTCCAGAGTTTGAGTTTGCCCTCTACACTCTCTGTTTCCTCACCTCACCCAACGAGCGCGTCAAAGTCCAGTTCAGTTTCTACGACGTGGAGATTGTCTGCCACCACTACAACCAGAAGCATATAGGCACCACCTACCCTGTGCTTGTTAAGTACCAGAACCATGAATAACTGGACTAAAAATCGATTGGAGATCTAACACAACTCTTGAGCTTGCATACAAAGTGTCACGGGTATTGTTGTTGTCTTTTTATTTTAGATAAAGATACAATAAAACCTTACAAGACCCAAATATGTATTTCACTTTTAATTGCACACACAAGCTTATTGTGAAGAGGAATGTATAAAAAATTTCATTTGATAACAAAAAAAATAGTCCCCTGGCACTGTTTAAAAGGTTATGACTGTAGAAAAGTAAAGTTTTTGAAGCAAAAGCTATAACATAGTTGTTGATCTAAATCATTTTTAGTGGGTTTTACTTTTATGCCAGAAACTACTTGGTAAGATGAGGAAGAGAAAACAGATGTAGTAGACATTGGATGTCTCGTGTTGAAACAGAAACCCTGATATATCACAGTTTCTGCAGTTCAATTTTCAGTTTCATCATCATTTGGTTAAATACAATCCATTTAATCAGTGCTTTAATAATAGACATTTCTTATTCCATATCCAAGACAGCAGTTTAGGTCAACAAGCATCTTTCCACTGCTCACCACAAATCCAAAAATATGTGTCCATTGCAACATATTTTATTCATAGTGACCCATTTATGTGTTGTCCGAAACTAGTGTGTCAAAACTGGCCCATCCTCTTTGACTGAGAACATTCTATGTAATTTCTAAGTTTGTAAGAATACTGTAGGTTGGTACAAAGCCATACTCATAAATTGTACAACTGAATGAAAACACAAGCACCAAAATAATTCCATCTTTTAACACCATATTTCATGCCAATAACAATTCAATATTTATTTACTGCTCCAGAGCATGAGACAGTTGCTGCTATGGGATAACTTATTATGCCATTGTGCAATCGTCTTCCACGTAATTACACATATGTACGGACTGATCCCATCATATCAAGTCTGCATAGTGATCTCATGAAGAGCTTACCAAATGTTTTCATGTCAAGGACCCCATGATAAGACTACAGGGCCCCATTTTATAAAGGTTTTTGTCCCTGTAAAACAACAAAAATATTCAACGTTTTTTTTAGATCACCTGGGCCACAGGTTGGAAACCACTGATCTCATTCATTTAATTGCCTCAATTACTTTGACCTAAATTACAGCGCATTTCCTCTCCTAAAAATGCCTATTCACTTTTCTGTTACTTTCATTTTCTAAGTCGGTCTAATGAGTTTTGTTTATACGTTACTTGTCAGTTCATCTTACTGTTGTTATACACATTGTTTCAATTGGGGGCGTTAGAGGGTTTGTTGTGGCTATTGACGTCATTCACTCAGCAAGTGACAGCTGCGTCGAGTCGGAAAGAAATATCCGGCACAGAGTGGAAATGGTGCTACTTCCCCTTCAAAATAAAAGCATACAAAGTCAGTTTGAGTAAAATCAGAATGATTTAACACGGCAGTATTCGGAACGTTTTAAGAATCACAAACAATTATGTTTTCGTCTATTATAGATCCGTTCCGATATATATTTTAAGTCGGTCTTGTGTTAATAGATTTTTTTGCTCCAGCTAGTCGACAAGAACTTTATTTTGAAATTTACGAGCAAACGAGTAATATTGTGGCTAGCTTGTCAGACCGAGCAGCTGAGGGAGCAGCAGGTCTAACCGTCCCGAGGATTGAGTTTACAGTTTGTGCTGTTATATAATTTTTATTTTACTGGGAGTCTTGCCACTGTATTCATTCGGTGTTGTTGAAAGCCGTTCAAATCGGAATGGCCGAACCGAGCGCCAGATATCAGCAGGTAAGGAAAAGCTACACGTTGAAAAATGTACATCTGACGTTAACGTTAGCTCCGTAACAGTAACTGTTAACACAATGATGATAACGAAAGCTGAACTAGCTGCATTCACACAGCGTTGTAGTCGGCCTCACTCGCCTGACAACAGCGATTCCTGTGTAAATCCCTTGGTAGCTAGTCGTTGATAATGAGTTGAATTTCATCGCTTCAGGCCTCGTCCTTTACAACAGCTAACGTGAACTATTTGGTTAACGCGAGTTAGCTTTAAATACAGCAGCGCTTGCTAGCTCCTTAACGTTAGATGAATGGGAGCATGGATCGACGTCCATTGTGTTTTCGTTTGTTCGTCCGCTGTTAATTTATATAAGCTTGGTAAGTCTGTGTAATTTAGCTAGTTTAAGAAATGATGGTATTATGATGCTACCAGCTAACGTTGACTTGTAACATATTAGCGTACACAAGAAAGGGTGTAACTAATTGCAGTTTCGCTAACCTCACTGTACGCTAATGAGCTGCTAATGTTAGGATATTGACCTACAACAGTAGGTGTGTCCGCTGGTCAACTACAATCCAACAGCTAATCTAGTCAGGTGTTAGGGGGAGCAGTCAGTTCTCAACATAAGTCTGGTCATGTGATTGAGTGCAGAAGTGGCTAATGTACAGACCCTTGGAAAGATGGAGAGAGACACTTCTCTATTTTATGTCATTTTGCGGATCTAGTACAACCTTTGCTAAAGCCTAGTAAACCATATCACTGCTGTTTCTTGATGTTGTCAGTCAACAAACCTATCAAATCAATAAATCAGTATTGTGAACGGCTGGATCCCAAAGACACATTGATTGATTTTCTTGTGAAAGTTACTGTTAATTTCAACTAAACTATGATGATAACCTTGGTAGATAGGAAGGGAATGATTGACCTAATGATTTTGCAGTGTTTAACTAATTTTTTCTTTCTTTCTTTTGGCTGTTGTGGGGTAAATTTTGGCTGTGACTGGTACTATATGTTATCTACAAGCCACTTTGACAGAAATTAGTCAGTTTCTATTCTGTTCTAAAGGGTGAAGATGTTCTGTTGTAAAAAATTTTTTTTTTTAAATTTACCCTAGACAATGGCCAGCAAGTGAAAATGCTCATACTGCAGAGTGTGTCTGGCTGCAGGCTGTGTTGATTCTGACTTATCTCAGGGCATCTCAGATGCTTTCCTTGCTTCGCTCCAAATTCTCCACCCTTTTCCCTGAATTGTGACCATGTCCTTTCTCACAAATTGCATAGAAAAGTGTGTGTCTTTACACACATAATATGTGTATACAGACACATAGTTTGTGTATGTGACATGCACACAGTCACACTTGTAGAGAGATAACATTCTTGTAATCTATTGGCCTAATACTGTTTATTTTCTTGAAAGGAATGTACCAATGCTCAGTTGAGCAAAAAGGGAGAACTAACATGTTGTGAACTTGTAGCTTCACAAACCCTATCTCACAGATCCACTAGTTTGTATTAGCTGGGTGTCCTTGCATGAAACCCCCAGCACAGTGACTTGATCAGTCAATCTCTTTGGTCTAAAACCTTGATTAGCTGAATCAGGAGTTAAGAGTAGCTGAGCCTGGACTCTCTGTCCCAAGTGACAGACAGAACTGCTATTGAGTTTTTTGATAGATTGTCCTACTGATGACTTTGCTGTTTTAGTGAAAAAGCAATTACCAACTACAAACACACTGTAGATGTTTAATCTCTCTTTTAATGTTTATATGCATTTTAGAAATCAGTTCTGTCTGGGCCCCGTTGCTTCATTTATAAGTTACTTAAATTAGGTGTGTGTGCCATTGGGGTAGTCTAGATTTTAAACACTAGTCGGGCAGGGTGGAGGTTCTTTATCCAATCCAGTCATTATGTTCTCATCCTCCCACAGCTGCCTAATGAGGAGGAGCCAGAGGAGAGTCCGCAGGTAGCAGCTGATGCTCCACCCCCCTACAGCAGCATTGCTGCAGAGAATGCTGGTAAGGCCTTTATTTTAAAAACCCACATTAAAACCATCAGGCATTAAAATCTTTATTACTGTGACCTGCATGTAGGCAGATGCAGCACAAAGGTCAGAAATGAAGGCCTTCTGACTCTAGTCTACACCCCATGTGAGTTTCTTAGGCATCATGGCTGTTATAAAATTTACTGATTTGTTGCCAGAGAGAATCACTGGAGGCACTACTAGTCACACAAGAGGCACTCCACCAGATTGATTTTTTTGACTGTCGTTTGGGCTATGGGAAACGTCAAAGAATGTCTAAGAATTGGTTGATGCACATAATATTGTGAACATAGCTTTGAATATTTACCTTCTTTTGGGCAGCTTTGTTTTGGAAATAAGAGGAGATGACAAATTTTATAATTGTCACATTATTCTAATAAGGGGTAGGCTTGTTCACAGCTGCTGTGTAATATGCATTCATATCTGATGCTGCTTCTTTCATCCTCAGCCTACTTCGACTACAAGGAAGACGGGGTTTTCCCCAAACCTCCATCATACAACGTAGCGACGACGCTACCTTCCTACGATGAAGCGGAGAGAACCAAGGCTGAGACTACTGTTCCCCTGGTAACTGGAAGAGTGAGTATCTCACTCTTTTTTTTCTTTTTTTTCCCTTACACAAACACATACTTACACACAGTCACTTGTGCTCAGACACTTCCTGTACTGTGAGCAAGCTGATGCACTTAGGTTGACATGCACATGCTTGCCCACACACACAGACACACACACACACACACACACACACACACATATATAAATAAACACACCTCCCTGGTTGTTTTGCATGACGCTTTGGAAAGTTTTTTTCCTCTTCAAAGCTCTGTCTGTCTAGCAGACACCTAGTTGATTGTATCTCTTTGCCCTTTCTACATAAACTGCTGCCAATTTATATTCCTGATTTGCCTGATTTGATTACTGTGTTGACAATTCTGCAACAAAACTATTGATCAAATTATTTATTATTCGGGGATTATGCTATGATTTACATTCTGCTGTGGGGTGTGAAATTAACTCAGTTCAAAATCAAGGATGAGCAAACATTTAGTATCATTGTTAAAATACCATGTAAATCTCTGTATATTGTATTTAAAGTTAGACAGATTTTACAGTTGCCAAAACATCATTTGAATAGCATATTTTTTGTAGCAACATCCCTGTTTTCATGAAGCCATGTCAGCATTGTAACTTTAATCCAAAAATCACTTTTCTTATGGTCAGGGTTTTTAATTCCCTAAAGGGCAAAATATTTTGTGAATATGGGCTGTTTTTTTCTAGTAATCATGTAATTTTCCTTCTCTTTTAATTACAAAAAGCAGAGTTTCTCAAACCAACTACACATGCAAATGGAATGCTGCATCTGCAGCATGCCATTTGTCTTATATTTAAGGCTCCGAGACAGTTTTTGAAAAGGACACAGTAATCTAACCTCCAAGGGCAGACATCACCAGTAGTTCAACCCACAAGCCATCTCTCCCCCCCTCTCTCTCTCCCTCTCTCAGTCTTTCTTTATCTCTCTCTCAGGTAGAGTCTGTCTGTACTGAAGCGATGACTCATACAAATTCAGCAGTAGGCACACCCTGAACACCATTGTCTGTTCAAGTTGAAAGAGAAACAAAAATATATAGCAGAAAATATAGACTGCTCGTCTCTGACCTCTAGTGGTGACTGTGAAGCATTGCACCTTACTGCATGTGGGCCACCCTGTTTGATTGCTGGTGTTGTGTTTCTCTGCCACACACTGCTTGCCTTACCTTGCCTTGCGCTCAGCCACAGCCTCAGCACAGGGAACGCCTGGAGACTTTTGATGATGTAATTCGCAGTTCACTGGAGGTAACTGGGAGGAGTGGGAGGTGCGGGGGGGGGAGTGTGTGATGAGGAGAAGTGTATGGATCTTAGTTTGGTGTGTCAAAACAAATGTAATTACAGTGTTGATGTACTCAGTATCCCACCCACGCTTGTGTGTCTGTCTGTTTAGAGAGCTAGTTAGTGATAGTCAGCTGCACAATGTCTGCTGATTCTCTTCATGTCCTGCACTGAATTTGACCAAAGTTGGCCATTTGAGTTGAAAACGGACATCTTAGAGGATAGTCTTTAAATGGGCTTGCTGTAGTGTGGTGTTTCCATTGGTCTGTTGGTTGTCTGTGTTGTGTTTGCGCTGTGTTGCCAGCAAAGCTTGGTTTCCACTACAGGGCTGAACAGGGGCTAGCCAGGGTTCAAACATTGTTAAAGTCAGGGTTGAGCTCAATTCACTTTGATTTCAATCAGTGCAATTTGTTTTTGTAATTTTACAAGGGCAATTCACTGATGTGAATTGGGTGACTTGAAAAAGAATGGATTCAATTTGATTTTGTTCCTAAATATTTATTTTGCACACTTTTGCCAGCAGAGCTATTTTCTCAGCTGGTTTAGCCCTACAAAGCCCAGCTGCTCCCTGGCCCTGTTGTGGAAAAGAGGTAATAGAGTGCTTACCTCGCTCACTCTCCTCTCTCTCCTCTTTTGTACGTCACAGGATGACGACTTTGTGACCAGAGACGACTTTGAAGATGCTGATCAGCTGAGGATAGGCAATGACGGCATCTTCATGCTTACTTTCTTCAGTAAGTTACTGTAGCCTCCGTTCCTGTCTTTTCTTTTCCTTTTCTTTTCCTTTTCTCTCCTCCTACATTTGATTTCTTTTTCTAGATCTAGAGGCAGAAACATTGTCTTGTTTTCTCCAAGATAGGAATAAAATTTTATGTTTCTTGGACCCACAAATCCTGTTAATTTCTAATTTGACCTTACAGTTTTCCTTTCTTTTTACTTATTTATTCTTTACATTTTGTTTCCTGATCATTTGTCTGCCCCTCTCTAACTCTCTGCCTTTCTCTCCCTCCATTTGTCTTTCTCCTCAGTGGCATTCCTGTTCAACTGGATCGGTTTCTTCCTGTCTTTCTGTCTGACCACGTCAGCAGCCGGCCGCTACGGGGCCATCTCCGGCTTCGGCCTCTCCCTCATCAAATGGATCCTCATCGTCAGAGTACGACTCTGAACACACACACACACACACATACACACACACTTGATGGGGTTTGCACACATACAACCACATGATAAATGTGGTTTTATGTACGCACAAACAGCACAAATGCCGCAAACACCACTGTGGAATGTGAGTTCTGGCTTTGTAGTGGTTTCCTCATTGGTGCTGCACCATTTCCTCAGAAATGTGTTGTAAAATCACTTGAAAACATGCTTTCTTCATTCGTTTATATTGCAGGAAGCACTTAAATGAAAGCAGTGCAAGTGATATTTATCCCAACGTGTCATTTCTGTCTTTCTGCTGTGTTTGTAGTTCTCCACATACTTCCCTGGTTACTTTGATGGACAGTACTGGCTGTGGTGGGTGTTCCTCGTGTTGGGTAAGTAACAAACGCATCTTTGTACAAATCAGATGTTTTTCTGTTCTCTGTGACACATTTAAACTCTATGAGCTGGTATTAAATGGTATGCTGTGCCATATATTAAATGGTTTCATCAGATAATTTAGATAACTATTTAAATTCATCATTTGCGTATACACTTTTCCAAGCCACAGTGCAATACAAGAGTTTTTGTCACACTGATGCTTTGCCAAAACACATTATCGAACTAAACAACCTCTGCTAAACTTAAATTCTTCAATCTGTCAGAGTGTGTTTTACTAATTAGTCTCCCTCCGCTGATATTATCCCAGTGTTGCCACATCAGTTTATTCAGCTGTGTTCAGTTTCAATTCAGATCAGCAAAACTCTTATTTTTGTGAGCTCAGTTTAAATCAAATGGTGAGCAATATAAGAATGTATTAAATGGACATGGAAAATGGAATATAAATTAAATGGATATGGAAGATAATATAGATGAAATGGTGTCAAATGAAACCTTTTTTTCAGGGTTTATACTTTTCAACCGCGTGACATTGAATATGGTCATGAATAACAACTTTTGTCATCATTTTACAAAATAGCCTGCAGATCCTTACATGGAGTTGCATTGGATGGGACAGTTGTTCCCTACAGGGTGTATATTAATTAGTACTGTGTGTGTCTGCTAGGTCTGATTATTTCGTTTCCTCTCCAGGTTTCTTGCTGTTCCTCCGAGGATTCATCAACTACGCCAGAATCCGCAAGATGGCCGACTCCTTCTCCACCCTGCCCCGCACCCGAGTCCTCTTCATCTACTGAGCTAAGAAAGCCTCAGTCACCATTGTCACCACCTTTTTTTTCTCTCATTCTCTCCCTCTCTCAAAGAGACATACTGTCTGGCTTTATCCAATCAAAGAGGGAGAAAAGAACATTTCTTTTTTTTCTCTGCTTGACATGATTTGGACAATACAGTTTTGATTGTCCCTTCTTGGTGTAAAATAGTGGATGCTGAGAATTCTGTAAACCCTTCAGTTGTTAGTGGTGAACTGTCAAGTGCTATTTGCAATTATGAAGTGTGTGTGATGTATAAATAATGCCTTATTTACTATATTACTATCTGTTTGTAGCAGCAGCATGCACTGTTCTCCCTTTTAGCCACCAGGGGGCAGTCTTGTTTGTGTTATTCTTTTCCTTCAGTATAGAAAGGCGGTTCTCAGCCCAGAGTTTCGGACCCTTAAGGGGGACAGGGGGGTGGTATGTGGAATATAAAACAATATATATCTAAAGTACCAATTTATTTCACCTTTCTCATCAATGCTTCTTGTGAATTAATGACTAATCGCAGCCTCTAGGCTTCTTCCAATATTTAATGAAGTAAAACAAGCCTGAAAAGGGAAGATCATCAGTTCACCACTGCACATTTATGTCTGCTACAGGGAATTTTGGATAGGCATGGCTTCTTTTGGGGGAGGGGGGCTTGAGAACCACTGACTGACAGCTAGTATGCAGGCTGGGCTGGGTTTCCCAAAAGCATTTCTTTCAAGTATTTAGGAATTGTTTATGCTGCAGACACTGTAATCAGCAGCAGGGTCAGGGTGCAGGGATAACCAGGAGCAGCGCTTCTGGAGCAAACTGGGCTTCAGTGTCTTGATCAAAGACACTATGACAGGCATCAGACATGCAATTGGATGGTTACCCTAAAATGCATCACCCCACATACCCTATCATAGTCACTGTTAGCCCACAGTGAGGCAAAATTGTGTTATTGCCAAATGCTATTTGGAAACCCATACCCTGTAAAAACAAGGAATTCAGTAATTTCAAGCAGAGCTTTTTCCTTGATGTAATAATGAAATATTAAAAAGTCATTCTTTTTATGATGTTTACCTTGAGTTTAGTGGAAGTGGAATAATTTTTTGTATTGCAAGGATTTTAGGTATCTCTGGCTTGGAAAATGTTTGGAATTAAACTGAAAAAGTAAATATCAGTGTCGAGGTATTCATAGAAAAGTAACATTGCGGCAACTCTGTAACATGACCTAGCCCTTTGAGTTTTGTCACTTATTCAGATTGAAGACACCACATCCTCTTCAACTGGCTTATAAAAAAATGTCAGTCTGAATTGGTCTACCAAACAGGAAGATGTGACTATTTTTTTCCAAAACATGAGTCAGTGCTTTCTAGATTGATAATATCAAGTAGAAGAAGCAGTTATTTTGTTATTGTGGAATTTTTTTAAACTTAGAAATGTACTTACAAGGAGTTAAATTTAGTGGGTGACAACAGCTGCACCACGGCTCTTTGGTGTCTTGTGTTGAGATTTTACTCCTAAATTAAGCAGGAAGGTCAAGTAAAGCATTTCAAACGGATTAAAACTGAAGAAAATAAGCCTGTGATCACACATTCCCTACGATCGTCAAGGCTGTGAGCAAGTCACTTTAAAGTCAGGAAGTGGATTTTCCCGAAAATAATTGAGAAATACTTTTCTGTCACTGGCATATAAACAACAGTTTGGGTTTTTGAACCGAATGAACCGACGGCAACCCAGATCATCATCATCATACTAGACTTCTGACAAAAGCAAAATCTGCCATGTTGTGGCAGCTTCGACAAGGTTGAGCTCACACAGTGTAAAGCCACATCCGATCTCAGTGCCGGGGGTGTGTGTGAGAGAGAGGGCGCTGACCAGACTGGAAATGGATGTTCACTTACTGACACAAGTAACTTTTTTTTTAGTTAATTTAATACACGAGGCAAGTATGTGTAAGCATCAAAAGGAATCGGTGCTTTCAGATGTATTTATATAAAGTGATTGTGGTGACTAATTAGACATTTTGATAGTGTTTTTCCTTCCAGTTGAATAGGAAGTGTAGGCCATCCCACCTGGGAGACTTGTCGCACCAAATGAGAGACAATCTTGGTTTCAGTGGAAAGTTTTACTGTCACACTGTAGTGTCACAACATTTCAAAGACCTTTCCACCCCAACATGACTGCATATTGGCCTCTAGTGGTGCTCAGAGGACATGACATTGCTTTATAATTTTCCTATCTCTTCAATCAGGTTCCTCACAAGTAGGGGGAAATTATTCTTCTCAGTTCACTGCAATAATTATTCTACAGCGTGCAAATTAGTCACATTTCCACTTGGTAGATGATATAAGCTTATTGACTGCAATTTTCACAAGAACAGAAAATCTTTAACAGAAAAATCAGATAAAATATGTCTTCTGTGGCAAATCAGACCTTTTCCCTAGAGATCAAACAAACCAGATCATTTCTGCTTGTATCAGTCCAGCTTAAACTTGTGCCGGCCTTTAAAGGAACAGTACGCTCAAATGGTTCAGCGTAAACTGTTAACTTCTGCCACTGAATCTTTAGTTTTAGGAGGAGCAATTCTCCTAGTCATTTAAATAGAAACTAAATGATTCTGACAGAAGTTTACTAAATTATATGAGCCATCTTTTGAATGGTGGCTGACACATGATCAATTTCTCCAAAAAAAGTTTCCTTGCATAAGAACTGTACAGAATATGCCTTTTTGTTTACTCCGGAGTTCCTGCGCCATTGGTAACAAAAATCATTTTAAAAATGACATTTCTTGAAAACACTGCCTCTGTTTCTGGGTCCACTTTGCTAAAATAGGAACAGCTGTCAGTCCAGAAACTTTCAGTGCTTCTGAGCTAAAAATATGAGCTCAGAGACAGTGTCAGCCTTTGAAGAATCAGGTCATATATTTTTAAACGTATTCAATAGATTGTGTGCATTTGTTATAAAGTATTCAGCACAGATAAATTGGGAAGGTGGGAGAAAGAAAGGTCATCAAGCAGTCTCAGACCCACAATATCAGTCCACTGAAGTCACCAGATAACTTTATAGCTTAAAACAATAAACTTGAAAGCTTCGTTTAGCCAGGTGCAGATGGTTGAACTCCTGACAGTGTCTCGGCTTTATGTTCTAGCACAGCACATTCCCATCAAACTTCCTTATCTTCCACATCTTATACAAATTCACTCTCGGTCCATTTGAACCGTCTGCAGCGTCGCTCCCTTCCTTCTCCAGCAGGGTCACCAGGTGCAGATGTGCTTGTTATCCAGATGTCATTCATAAAAACAGCGTTGTGCCAAGAACTGTCTGTGTCTTGTCAACTGCCCTCGATTTACCGAGGCGGAAGTTATTTCTTGCAGTAATTGATGGGAATTATGTGTGCTTGCATGTGTACTAGCCAAGAGCTCTGAACGCATGTGTGTTTTAGCTATCAAAAGATAAGAGGAAGGTTTTTATTTATTTATTTATTTTTTGAGTAGTTTGTTTTATCCACATCCGTCCTCCTGTATGCACAAGCACTCATGTTTGGTTTGATTTAGAAATCTTTCCAAAGAACTACTTTTTTTTTTTTTACTTCTGTTACAATGTGCTCAGTCATCAGCACCTTCCTTTGTTTTCCAGTGTAACTTTATCTGGGATGTGATGAACAGTTTGAATTTAGCTGATATTAAAGTGCCATAGGCAGACATTTAGGTCAAAACCCGTGGTCTGAACAGTGGAGAGACAGGGATTTTCCAGCTGTTCTCTCTAACATCTGATAGGCTTTCTTAAAACACAATTGGGGTTTTCTCAGAGGCAGATTTCTGACAGCTATTTCAACAGCCACCCCCTTAACTCCATGCTTTTTTTTCCATCTGCACTAAATAAATCTCTTTAAAATTATGATGTGCGCAGTGTTGTTGAAAGCACTTGTTCACTGAAATTTTGCTTAGACTTTTATAAGAACGAACAAATTTAGGTACTCTTTGAGGTCAGTGGATTTTCCAAAAGATAAAAATAAATTTACTTTGATCTGAATAAAAGCTTTCATCAAGCTTAGTCGAGAACTATTTGGGGGAGCTTTGGTCCAGGTTCATCCTGAGAAAACAATCATGATAGCAATGACACTTGGTAGAGAACCATTTGAGTGCCACGAAGGAGTTGCACTTACTCCTTCCCCAACAACTTGCCATTGTGGTGCCCTTGAGCAAGGCACTTAATCTCCAGCTCAGTGGCCAGTGGTGCAACAGTGATCATGCTGGTCAGTAGGCAAATGTAAATATATGTAATTGTATGAATTTGAAGCAGTGTATGAATGCTTAGCAAACACTCCAAAGTTGAAAAAATCATACAAAGACATGAGTTTAAAGGTGCTATTAGTATAATATATTAGTATAGTATAATTAGGCCTAATATAAATCATTACTACACTCATTTTAAGATTTCAGTGTAAGTACAAACAAGACAGCTTCTGTTTCCATTTCCACAGGATTTTTCAGTGTGTACCACCAGGCTGGATTAGGTAGGAAATCTGCTGGACTGATTTACAGCACAAAACAGGAAGAAGAAGCTGTTTGTGCAGTGCAAACAAAACTGAAGCTGTCAGAGATGGCAGATGGTGGAACAAGTAAAAAAAAAAAAAAAAGAAGCTGATAAAAAAATATTCATTCATAAAAGAAAAAACATTTAATTAAAGAAACAAATATCTCAATAAACAAACCAATAGCATGTTACTGAGGCATTTATCTCAACCAGACTTATTTCTGTTTTAATTTGATGTTAGATGATGTTAGAGGTTGCTACATACAGCACCTATAAAGGAACAGTTCACTCAAAATACAAAAAAAAAA
>OMKZ01011454.1:30732-51383 GCA_900302535.1 Neoniphon sammara | reverse complement strand
GGGAATCATCTGTTGGTCCATGAGGAGTCCTCCATCAATGTGCCAGCCATTGCTGCCGCCCACGTCATCAAGCGCTACATTGCTCAGGCCGCCGACGAGCTGTCCTTCGAGGTGACAAACATCAACAGTTCACACACACACACACACACACACACACACACAAACTCTGTGTCTCTCGACAGATAAACATAGCATTGTGTTAAAATTCACCATCCACAGTTTCCATCAAAATTCCTTAACAAGTACTCGTGTTATCCCTTGCTACATTAAGATTTCATAATGTTACATTTTAGAGACAGTGGGGGAGAAAGGGAGAAAGTGGAAAAAGAACCGCAGGAGCAATAAAAGCTGTCGTTTCCAGCGCAGAAATTCACTCTGAGCAAACTCAACAACTGAATAGATCAGTGTTTAGACATGTTCAGTTGAAGTCTCAACAAATCGCTCCGCTTGGATGATTTCTCAAGTTGATGAAGCACTAAGCACTTGAGGAATCCTTGCCGAAATTGTGCTTTTGCAAGCGGAAGCTGAAGCTGTACAGTGCCTACAATTTTAGTGACGTCTGATTTCTCGTAGTCAGAGGAGGAAAGGGGATAATTGAACGCATATTGAACTTACCTCCTCTGTCATTCCTCCTCTTCTTAATTCCTCCCTGCAGGTTGGCGACATCGTGTCAGTGATTGACATGCCCCCCAAAGAGGACACCACATGGTGGAGGGGCAAGCATGGCTTTCAGGTGAGCGGCTCACAAAATAGCACCCAGCCTGCGGGCTAAACAAGCTCACACACATATTTTTGATTTCTTTGCCCCTCGCTCCCTTGCTGTAAAAATTTGATGAGATTTCCACTTAACGCATTATGAGGACAAGGAGAGAATATTATTTTGTAAAGCAAATTTCAAATACTCTTAGTTCTCTCAAAGACAAACCAGATCCAAATCCTCTTTTTGTTGCCCAAACCGGTTTAGCAGATTGCCGGGGTGTGTGTCTCCCCTTTAACTCTGAACTCATTCATATACATACATGCTCTTTGATATAATCCAGTAAAGAATACGCTGACGCATAGGCTATTGATGAATTTCATTACATTTCACTGGTGTCAGCTCACAACATCCTGTAGTCTAATTTAATATTTTAATTGCTTGCAAGATTTCTCATTTAGCCTCTACTTGAATTAGTGTAAAAATGTTGAACTGCTTTCATAACACGTTTTATGTGATTAGAAATCATCTTGGAGGTTGTGATAAAACAAGCTATTAAATGAAGAGCCTGTTTTCCACATGTAGTGTTCAGATGGATGTCATCGATGTGCTGCAGTAGTGTTAAATAGAGCAGCAGAAGAGAGGAGCAGAGTCGTGTTTTTGAATGTTTCTGCTGTTGTGTGTAAACCAGAGCCAACCAAATAACAAGAATAAAGGAAAGCAAAAGAGGAATCCGTTAAAACTATGTAAATGCCCGGTTCCGTTGAGTCCGATCAGATCAAGGCAATATTGTCCCTCATTCAAACAACTTAGATTTTCAACCTCAAAACGGACGCTCCTCTTTGAGCTCCATAAGCTTCGATCAAAAGCTTTTTTGAGTGCGGCAACAAAGCCCGGTTTGTGCCTCGAGTCTGGCTGAACCTCCGCCGACCTCTGCAGTGACCCCGCTGGGTACTGGCCGCTGTGGGTTTACGGCCAACACGCTGCCCTCACTCCATATTGCCCTCTCCTTCTGTGTGTTTTGGCCCTCTGCCTCCAAGGAGAAGCCCTCTCATTCAGGCCTGCTGGCAGGGCAGCAGCGAGCAGTGATGCCCAGGCTTTTAATGATCAGCGCCATTATATCTCAGAGAAGCTGTCAGTAGCCGGACACCGCTGCCCTGCTCTGGCGTAAGAGGGCTGCTCTTTCTGAACGCACGTGAAGTCATTAATATGCTTTTCTCCAACTGATAGATGTTCACTGTGGACCCATAGATCGCCCGCAGCCAGGAAGCATAACTGTTAGACACATCAGATCGGCTCCTCTGAGATTCACAGCCAAGGCAGACGCCGGCTCACGCCCAAGGCGTGCATGGAGAGCGGATCACAGCCAGCAAATCATACAGAAGTGTGCAGTGACACTCAAACGCAGCTGCAGTGCCAGTTGTCTCCATCAGGGGGCAGTCAGTCAATCAGTCTGCCAGTGCTGCTAGAGATGGTGTGTGTTTTCGCCAGTTGCCATAGGGCAACATCTGCAGAATGGAGGAAACGCACTCAGTGAGCTGCCAGCGGTGTGGGGACGGAGGAGGAGAATGAGGAAAAAGAGAGAGCCAGAAGGAGAAAACAGTGACAGATGTGAGCAAGTCTGAATGCAGGGGAACCTTCTGCTGTAGAGCCTTTGGTTTCATAGCTTAGTCTCACCTTTCATACTCAACGTGGGCATTCTCTGTTAAGCCATTGGTCCCCTTGTCAGTCAACTTAACCATAAGATGAACAGGATTTTAATTCAACTGTGGACACCAGAGGGAATGAAATGTGTCTGGACAGACTTTCAGTGATAAACTTGATTGCGGTTTGCTTTCAATTATGAATATTTCAGCAGATGATAAAATGACGCACAAGCTCTCATACCCGTCCAAACACTATCGACTGCCATAGCCAAGCCTTTAATGCCATTGTTTTCACAGCGTTTATAGTACCAAAGTCACATGACCCCCACGCCAATATGACAACCTTTGTACCAAATACCAAATGCCATCAAAGTCACAAGGTACGCCACTTTGGGCCTCTAGTCTGCAGACAAGCGCCTTCCAGAGCGAGACATGAACAGGACCCCTGATATGTCGATTCAGTCCGGCCACAGTTCACAGAGAGCAAATGAAGTGTGCGGACACGCTGTGGCTGTTCTTTCAATCTTCACTTTTATTACCTAAAGGTTATTGTCCTTTCTCCCACCCCGCCCTCCTGCTCTCTCCATCCTCCTCCCTGTCCAGGTTGGCTTCTTTCCCAGCGAGTGTGTGGAGCTCATAAATGATAAAGTGCCGCAGTCCATGACCAACTCGGTGCCAAAACCAGGTATTGTGCCTCCTCTCCAACCACTGACAGGAAGTGTGTTGGAGGGACATTATCACTGATGATAAGCTGATATCTGACTGGTATGGGTGTATTCTCAGGAAGAGGTTAGGACTGTGATGGATGATAAGGCTAGGTGTGTGTGTGTTTGTGCCATAATGACTAAATGCTTTCGAATATTATTGCCATTCTGAGAGTCATTTTGTGTCAGGAAAATGTATATTTTATAGAAACAAGAGCTTTGTCTCACATCATGTCTGTGGTATAATCATTTTTTATCCATTGATGAATCTTAGGCCAATAGAAAGATTTTTTTAAGTGTAAACAGTGCCCACTGGGAATTTAACTTTATAAGTATATTACAGTGAAAGGAAATCTGTAATTCCAACACATAATCCACTTAAATAGCCAGATAATCATGTTGTAATAACTCAACAAAATGCTAATCCACTGTAAATAAGTATGCTGATCTATTGCCAGTCACAGCAAACAGATAAGCCCTTTAGCACACTCCTGAGAGTGTCAAAGAAAAATGTAGCCAAACAACAGCATAAGTATAGCATAAACCCTGTGAATCAGAAAGTAAACTTCCAACATTTGGCAGCTGCAGGACAAACTGGAACTGCACTTGAACTTTGCCCTCACCTCCTCACACACTGAATTACATGTTGAGTCGGCCAACAAAAACAGAGGCTTGCGTCACGCTTGGAACGGCCGGGCCCTTTTTCATCAGGTCACAAGCTCTTCTATAAAAACCCACGTCACATCTTTCAAATCCAAGCACTGATTCAACCGTATGACTCACTGTCACAACCAACCCGGCTGGCTTTGGGGTGGGCGAGCGGAGCCGGATCCCAACCATGGAAAAGCCTCGGGGAATCCAGGAACTGCTGAAGCGATGACACAGCGAAAAAAATATCAACCCCACAAGATCCACAATTATGGGGGATGGTGTCATTACAGTCGCAGGGTTTCAGATGCTGTTGGAGGCCCCAGTTATCTGATGTATCCCTGGAGTTTCAACCCAAACTTTCTGAGCGTGCTGGGCTGTGTGTCTCATGGTCGCAGTTAACTGCTGCAGTGCATGCAGAGCACAATCCGTGGTCCAAGTCTTGACTTAATCTGCTTGCCCACTCCCCTGCTTTTAAGCAAGATTATTTATTTATTTATTTATTTATTTTCCTTGCTGATTTATGTTTTTTTGCTATGTTGGATTCACGCATTTGCATGTCCATTTACATTTGTTTTATTCCAGGATGTCTAGGGGTCTTGAAAGGATTTAAAAAAAAATAATGTTAAGTCCTTAAGGCAAAAAAACAAGACAAGGCCTTTGCCATGTTTTTAAGTACATTTAGTAGCAGTCTTATATTTTACCATGCAAGCACATATTTGTTTGCATTTCTCTGCATGTCTCCCCTATATACCTCACACAGAATATGGTTCGTGTTGTAACATGCAGTATTATTTATTTATCTTTGTCTATGCTTTACAAAACACAATTGGACTTCATGTCTCTTAACATTAAACTTCCTGATTTTGAATTTTAAAATAGTCTTAAATTCAATTTCAGATCAGAGGTTAAAATGATCTTAAATTTGGCTTTGTGAAACCTTCTCATACACTGTACCTCAACGTGGCCCCCACATTGCAGATCAAGAAGCCAATTTTTTGCCCCAGACCATTTTCAGTATCAGATCAAATAACTGACAGTGTATTGGTGGTTGTGTTGCCTGTTTTTGTGTCACAACTGCATTGCTTGTTCTCCACTACCTTAATGCATTTTTAATACTGTTGATGTTTCACTGCACAGGGATATAGAGTTGCAGAGTGGGCGGGGTTATATCGGGCAGCCAAGGTTCCAGAAGTAAAAAGCCCATTTATTTTCCCACATGTAATGTTACATGACAGCCCGTGAATTTGAGCTTTGAGCTTTAAGTTGACTTTAAGCAGACATTCTTGGATCATTTCAGCAATTATGGTGCAGTATTCCAGTGTCCAATCTGGAATACAATATAATGAAATATTGAATATGCTTGAATATATTTTGCAGCTTTATCTGGAGTCTCCACCATAGAAACGGTTAGTGAGGGTCATGGATTCTGTAGTATTTCATGCCAGCAAAAAAATGTGATTTCTCAAAAATGAAGTTGAAATGCTTAGAAGCAATGGCCTTAACCCTGTAGAACCATTTTATTTATACAGGACATTCCTGCGATTCTGCATTGATTAATATTGTGGTTATTATTCAAACTAAAATACCAAATGGGGAAACTTCTTCTGGAACCTGACCTTCAGCTCGACCCACTTCGCAACTCTGTTGTGTTACAATTTGTCTTGTTTTTTTTTTGTTTTTGTTTTTGTTTGTTTTTGTTTTCGCATTTGACTGTGACTCCGCCTCCTCTGCCTCAGCCTCCCCCTGCTCTGGTGTCCCGCCTGCTTCTTGGAGTCTCTTCCCCCCCTGTGCGTTTTGGTACACACACTTCATCCACCTCCTTCCTCCTCACACAAACCTGCATATACACCTTTGCACTCGCATGGCATTTTGCTCTCCAGAGTTTGGATGATTGCAAATTAGGCATGTGACTCATCTATTACTGGTAATTTTGATCAATGCTGCCAATTCAATAGCTGATAACTCTACCGGAAGTTTTCCTATCAATGGAAACTTGCTTTATTGACGAATGCAAAGTTTATTCAATTAGATATACCTCATTACAGAACATTCCTCTGTACGCTTTGAGATAAAACACTCAGTATACTATGCAAAGCTACTTGCCTCAAAGTTCACAGCTGTCATGTTCTCTAACTTGAAGTGCTTCTCTCCCTCTGCCGATCCTCCCGTGCCTCCATCATCCATCCATCCATCTCTCTGTTGGTCCATCTGTCCATCGGGGCTGCATGCAGACTTGGAGATGGAGAGTGTAAAGCAGGACAGTGCATGGGTGGCCGACCCGCTAAACCACTACAGCCTAAGTTCAGGTAGACAATGTTAAAAAAAAAACCTCAATCCTTCAGTGTGTGTCGCACCGCCGCGCCTAACCAAAAAGCTAACTCCACAGACTTGAGTGATGTGTTTGCACCGTGTGACTCTAACAACACTAAAACCAACCAGCACCTGGAGCAGTAGTGTGAATGTAGCACAGGAATTCGTGTCTGCATCACTGTCACATAAAACAAAAAAAAATCTTGTGCACTGTTTGGTTTTACATTGTAAGAAAGGCCTTTCTTTTTCCTCACAAATGAAAAACTAACTACTGTCTGTCCTTGAATGCACTTGTCCACAATATTTCCACTCTCGGTTGGTGGTCCAATAAGGTTTTAGCCACATCTGGTTGTGCACCAATTGTAGAGCAAGTCCAGCTGAGTTACTTGCAAATGGAAGATTTTTGTCCACAGTCTGTGGTAACTTTTCCTGCGCTTGAATTGCTGCGTATGAATAAACTCACTCTCTAAGATCAGGAGTCTGTTAAACAAACTTTTTGTGCACTTTTTCCTCCCAGTTTGTCACTTTCCTTTAGATCATTTCTGCGCCCTGCATGTCTGTCGTTGTGATCTGTGTGCTGCTGTTTTGCATTTGCTTTTGGTATGTCAGAATTCATGGTCCAGAATTCATTTTGAAAGTCTTAAAAAAGCAATTAAAACAAGTTGTGTGATTAGATGTGGGGGTGTGAAAATAGGAAAATGCCAAATTCTTTTCAAAGTGTATTCTCTTTGTAGCTCATGATCTTTCTCTCCTTGCCATTTTCTGTTTTCCCTCCTCAAGGTGTATGCAAATGACTTCAGGGGCGAACAAGGTTACAAGAGCATTTCTCAAAGCCTGTTGAATGTAGCCCTGTGTGTGGACTAAGGCCAGCTGTATTTGTGTGTGTCTGTTTGGTCGGAGCTGAAAGACCACGGCAGGGGTGCCATGGACCAAGGTCTAGACCGGCCTTGATTTATTTAATCCTTTTACAATGAGGGGGCCTGTAAACCCATCCATTGAGCGTTAAGCTTTGTGCTGCAACAGTAAGAATCTCTGTCTCCCCTCTCCATGGTGACTGAAAGAGCACATTCCTGCAGGGAGCCGCACAACACTGGAAAAATATGCTCGCTCTGCCTGGATCCACCCTGGTCACCACTTACCTTCGCAATTTCACACAGAGAAACGAAAGAAATTGTTTACATGCCGCACTGCCTCGGTTTAAAGGAGGGTCAAAGAATCTTGTAGTGTTTTCAGTGCTATGGTTTATCTGCTTGTAGTCTCGTGTTGCAAAGAAAACAAACCAGGGATAGAGTGTAATTCATCAGCTATACAAGCAAACTCTTGTTGACATTAATTTGAGAATGAGCTACAGTTTATTCACACAGCACTATCAGTGGATACAGAGCGACAGCCAGGACTCTTTTCCTTCTCCAGACACTCCAATTATACAGTACCTACCAGTTGCTGGCCCAGATGTAGCCCCCCGTCCCTTCACCCCCTCCCCATCCCACAGTGCGGGCCTTCGTCATGTCTGGGGACCAGTCATTTGGGCAGCTGTGAGCATATATGAGCCAAGACAGCTGTGTGAAGGAGAGGGGAAGGGAAAATGGAGAGAGAGAATGTGTGAGACAGGCTAAGATTTGTCCTCCTGTTCCCGCGGTTCTCAGATCATTTCCTGGTGTTCAGATTCTGCAAGGCACTGGGGCCGTGTGTTTCAGACCACACCTTTGTGTGCTCTGAGGCTCGGGGAGGCTGCTTTTGTTTATGTACTAACACGTCAGACGGTGATGTTAACGCCATCGGTGTGTAAAACAGAATATTTACACGTTTGCTCCCTCCAGGGCACAGTGTGTTCCAGTGAATATCTGCAGTGGCGATACACGAAGCAGTATTGCATCATTATTGTGACTGATCACATCGCTGTCTCATTACTAAAACAATGTACTTGTCAGCTATGTTATCTTGGTCTTAAAATCTTATAGGCGTTTAATCAGAAATTCAGACTTACAGCTGTTTGTTTCAGACAGCGCGACATTCCGCTAGTACGCGTTAAAGGTGGAATGCAAATATATTTCCACATTCTTTCCACTTCCAAGGAGTGAGATAAATGAGCCAAATCAATGCAAAATAGCAGTTGTGTGCTACATCAAGTTACACCGAGCTCCTACGCGTTTAGCTGAGTTCTGGTGTTAGATCTGGTGTTAGGACAGGAGCCCACTGTTTCCTGTGTAGGTGCTAGCATACTGCTAGTAGTGGCCATCCTCCACCCACTCTTTTACAGCTTCTGTCCGTGACAACCAAACTTCCCACCGTTTTTCTGCCAGCACTTTTTATGAGATATTGCTTGTAACCTACTAATGATTTCATTTCAAAGGTATAATGACTAACAGCAAGTAATTCATTGCCATGTTTATCGTACTGAAAAACAAATGGATATTACAGATGAAATCGAAAAGCAACGAATGCATGAAATATGCAAAAATGAATTGGAGAAGAGAGAAATCCAATCTTAGCCTGTTTGATCAATCCTCCTGCCATCTCTCGCTGCTCGTCCTCGGCACTTAAAGGAGAAAATGGAAATAGATTTCACTTTGTAGTTTCAGAAGGTAACATTTTACCTTTTTCTCGCTTTACCAACTGTTTCTGGTCTACACAACGTAGTGCAGTCCTTACTGTGGTAGAAATGTGATCAGTGCTGGACAGAATTCATTTTTTTTAATATATATTCTTAATTTCTTGATCAGTTATTCCCTAAGTATATGTAATCTGCTTGTTTCTATGAGAGAAAATAAATTATTAATTACAGAATATGACATTCACTGTTATGGCAGCAGTAACAATTTTGGGCAAACATCAACAGCAAATAACCCATCCCACACTGAAAAAGGTCTGACTCTAAGAAGTTGTCAACTAGAATGCTCAAAATTGATGAAAATTTGCTCTAATACTTCAATACAATACTTTGCACATTTTTTCTACTAGGAAGAAAAACAGACAAGTTGCAAGTCAATCCAAATAAGTCTTTTTTTGTGTGGCTGTGTAGTTTGTGAACTTCCATGTGAGCTGAAGTGATCACATGCAGTGTAACAGCCTAACTGCAGTCTCATGATTCTGAACCAACAACAAATTTGTTTGACTTCATTTTGACTGAACATGTCCAGTGACAAACTGCTTCTGTGTTTTTCCCGCCATACAGTTCCTGTTCCTTTTCCAGTGAGGGAGTAGGGAGAGGGAGAGCACTTCTGTGGGGCCCCAAACTGAAAGGGGCCCCGCAGAGGGGAAAAGTGACACTGTCCCTAATACCACTTCTATACCAAGCAAGCGGGTTTTACATGCTTTACATACATCATTTACATTATCAAAAGGTCCGGACCGCATATTTCACCTCCATGTTAACTGATGTCACAATCTTCCAACTGACTGAAACACACCGTTTTGACGTTCTGCCCCGTCAGTCTCTTATTTTAACTGAAATAAGTTCGGTCCGAAAGATAGCGATTTAGTGATAAGATATATTTTATTGGTTAAAGTTACAGTGAGGTTAAGATTGTCTACCTAAAATGTAGAGCATGTCCTGTGTCATTGCACTAAACATGGGTTGCAAATTAGCGGATGATCTGAACTCAGGACTGAAATGCCAGTTTACCCATTTACATTGAGCTCAAGTCCTGGATTGTAGGATTGTAGCATTGTATATCAGTGTAAAAAAAAAGGTAAAAGTAAAGCACAGTATTAAGGCTAGATCACATAAGATGTTTTTTTAATATGGAGTGTAAGCCTGACTCAGTCCCTCTGACTGTTCAGGTGTCAGGTGAGTCTGGGCTGTGGGTGGGTTAGAGGGCGGCACTCAGGTCCAACAGGCGGTGAGATGATCCTGCAGTTTGAGTGTGTTGTACACTTTGGCTCTTCTGTCGACTCCCGACCAGTTGGAACCTGAAAAGATTTTTTCAGACGTTTGATTTTTCTTGGGCTCAGCCTGGGTGGATTTATGTAGTGTGAGGCTGAAATCTGACAGCAGCCAATGGGAGCTCAGATCAAGAGTAGAAAAAGAGAGAATGAACAGGAAGGAACGACTTCCACTCACAGAAAGTTTACATCAGTAGCCTAAAGATTCTCTACCTCACTTTCTCCAGTCCTGCTGTTATACAATTTTATTGATTTTACTTTGATCCATTTCAGTTTGCGGTTGATCAGTCTTTGTAAATATGTAACCTCAAAGTGAATTTGGAATGTAGCGCAAATGTAAACTATGGCTTTGAAACATGGACTACGAAATGATAAAATATCTATTTTGTGCGTGTATTGTTTGACCAGATGGGAAAAAAGTATTTGTCAAAATCCTGCATTTTCCTGTGAAACCCTATTGCCTTGTGTCCCTAACCGTCCGACAGTATTCACCCCAGACCAGTTATTGTCTGATCTGTATAGATGTGTTGGACTGGGGGCAAGGTGTCACATTTTGTCAGGGAGCCCAGATTTTTTAGCACACCCCTGCCTCCAAGCATCCACCTTTAATTACTGATACCAGTATATAAACACATGAAAAGAGTTTCTGATGGGGTTAATATGCTGAATAGGCATAATTAGTCACCTATAATGATGAACAGCCTCAGTACAAATTTAAATGTGTCATTCCATTTTATTGGACTCTCTGTTTAAAATTCACCTACAAGTGAATTTGGACTGTACCATTACAGAGTGAAAACAGGGGTGCTGGTGGTTAAGAGTGGGCTATGAATACAGTGTATAGGGAGCATTTTCCACTGTGGGGAACCGCCAACATGGCGATGGCTCCTCGCCTGCCTGACTCTTATGCTGCCTTCATGTGCTGTCAGCATTACGCACATGAACCAACCAACAAAGTGCTAAAAATACGACCGGGAGTGTGAGAATTTTCTTTAATAGACAAGTTGCAGAGATGTGATGTTTAGGGAACAGAGAACAGCTTGGCCATGAACAACTGATGCCTACAAGAAGGGATGCGTACAATTAAATATCACTAACATGGGTGATCACATTTTAATGCTGTAGTTCAAATAGCTATAAAGTGAAATGTCTTTAAAAAGATTTTATTACAAGGTCCATCTTATGCATTACCGACCAATAGCAATTGACGGTGCGACATGTAGACCAATATTTAGGGTCACTGAACTCAGCAGTAATAATTTAAGCAGCAAAAAGCAGCTTTTTCTGTTACTGTGGCACTGGACTTCTTTAAGCTGCATGACAGCATGCAGAGGAGAAAATGAGCATCAGGCAATGATGTGTTAATCAGTCTATCCGCCCAAAGTTGTTTGCATATTTCTTTTATCGTCAGTTGTTGACACGACTTCCGTGCTCGCTCCTAAAACGTTGCATTTTGATAAGTGGCCTTTCACAGAAAATGTGCACTAGTAGGCTACTTGCTACTTTGTTGGGTTCCTCAATCAACTTTGAGTGTTCATTTTTCCGACAGTCCTTGAATGCATCCTCAGTTCGGTTGTAAACTGATGCGGGGAAGAAGAGGTTTGGATTAGCTGACAGGGCAAAGAGGAAAGTTTGCGGCGCTCCTGTGCTCGATCTGTGTAAAAATTTCAACTTCTCTTATCTGTTTTGCCGAGGACAAAAAAATCCCCGCTTTTGCAACGCTCAGGTCAAGTTTCGCCGCTTTATCACACAGCTTTATGAATAACGAAAGGAAGACGATGGCATCGATAAATAAACTTTGCACTTACTGAAAGTCTTCTCATACGCAAGTCCCACGTTATGGGTCCAAGGTAAGAAAAGCGGTTTGGAGTTAAAATCTTTACAGAGAAGGGGTTAGGCTGTGTGTTTTCTGTGTGAGGGGACGAGCTGTCCTCTCTATCTCTGTGCAAGTGTCTTTTTTTAATTCCGAGTCTGATCCTATATGAGGGATATCCGTTCTCTAAACTCAACGTGTTAATTGGATGTAGTTTGTTTCGTAGGTAATGAGCGGTGTGAAGTGTCCACTTTTAGGATTTAGACTTTGAGAGGCATTCCTAGGTCTAGAAAAGTATGGACAATTAACTGGGTGATTTCCAAGTCTTAGTAAATACAGAAATTGTCTGGAAAAAAAGGATGGAAAATATGGTTCAGCCCATATGGATGCACACTTTACGCAGATCCACTGTAATTTCACATAATGAAGACAGAAGGCAGTGATTATTCATTCGTCACTTTCTTTACCATAGAGTGACAAGGTCTGGTTATCTGTAATCACTATCTGCGTATAGTCTGTCATATTGAACAATGACCAAAATCTTTAAATCAAACTACAAAATGGATGTTGGCAAGAAGAATGGGCTCTTCAGATGCAATTTGTGGAAGAACCCTGTTATTATAACAAAAAAGATACGTTTAAAATCTATACTTTACACATCTGTTTTGCATTTGAACAGGCGGTTATTACTGTAAAAGAGACTACAACATTAACAGCAACCCCACATCATGCATTATTTCCATCAGTGGACTGCTCAGAAAATACAGTGTAATCTTGTTTGATTAGCAGTTTGGGAGGCAAACAGTTGCTCATTAACTGAATTTTGAAAACAACTCATTACTTTTCAGAATAGCCTTTCTCTGGTTTCTTAATTGAGTGTATAGCAAAAAGTGGCTTTGATGGCGTCCCATCAGTTTGCTGTTCAGTGGTGTGATCATTTGGTAAAATGAGTGGTTAGTATTAGTGGTTGGTGGTGCTGTGTTAAAGACATTTGAGAAATAGATAAGGCTATATGTGTATGCCGCCTTATCAGTTTTTGCATAAGTAAATACAACCCGCTTTCATTTTCTCTTTCTTTCATTTTCTTTCATTTCTTTCAGCCAAATCTTTCAGGACAAATTCTTCAACCATCATTGAAAAATATACAAAATCTGATTCCTTTCGCACTCTGTGCAGTCAGACCCATTTGGCATAATTACTGGATGAGACCACACATGGCCCAGCTGACGTTGCCCCTCTGTCCTCTCTTCCCGCACCCGAAGTTGTGTTCAGTGGGCCATTCAGAGATGGAACAATAAGCCATTTTGCTCCTGCTATCACCACACACTTAAGCTCTCATGTCCAAACAGAGGTCGCTGTCACTCATGACCGCCTTTTAATGGGCGGACACTGCTCTGTTGTTTACACTAGACGCTAAACAGCCCTCCAGAAATACTAATGGCCGATGGTTATGATGTGTTAATGTGTAGCACCTATTGTGCTAACAGTGTCTCTCAGTCGTTTGTGTTGGTTCCCCGGCTTGATACGTTGTGTAAACGTTGTCACCATAGTAGTAGCCTCCTCGCCTCCTCCCACACTGAGCTATCTGTGGACGGGCAGGAAGCTCAGTACAGAGGTTTATGTTTATTACCTGTGTTGGAGATCAGGGAGCAAAAATAAACATTTGTTAAGTTTGTCAGTTAAGAGTTTATTTGATGAGTGTAGAAGATAAACTCGTTGGAATCACTCAAATTTGGCTGTTAAGAATAGATGTGGCAAAAGGGATACGATGCAAAGTTTTTGATCTTCAGGGTTTTTTTTATTCTTTCATATTAAGTATCACAAGAAGTGTCTTGAAGAACCCAAAGTGAAATCTCAGCTTCAACTCAGCTGCTTTCTCAGGTGGGTTCGTCATTGCTGCACGGCCGAGCTTTGTTCAAACCCTCGTGAACACAGTGGTAGGCATTTATATATTTAATGACATTATCCCAGAGGAGAAGTGCTATCAGTAACAGGACATGCCACTGTAAAACAACCTTAAGCCCTGTTCATAGAGTTTTGGGCTCTTGCAGATGCCTTAGTATCACTGAATACCTCACATTCTAGTCATAAGTCTCTTTCGGACAGCATGTACATTTTCTGGGATGAATCATATAATCACAACCAACCCATTCAGATTTTTTTTTTTAAACCACTGCAGGAATAGGGGCAGCAGTTTGAATTTCCCGCTCCCCGCCTACGTGGGCGTGCATCGCCGTTCAGTCTCGAGGGGGTGCTGGCCGAAATGAAAAGGCTGAGCCGAGATGGGACCATTGTGTCGCCCCTGAGGATTTCGGGTCACGCCTCCTCGTGGTTCCTCTGTATTCAGGGAGAGCTGGCATGCACAGTAATTGTATCAAATGTCTCCGGGTGGAGGCTCCTGATTGGCCCCATGCTGTCACTGCTCTACTTCGGAGAGCAGTGCTGTGAGGAAGGTGGAATTTTCCTTTCATTTTGTCATGAGTTAAGAGATTAGTGCACATCCTATGAAAAAGTCCTGCCTAAATTGAATGGAATGAGGTCTGGGGTTGGAGCAGAGAGAAAGAGCATGATGTTTGCCATTACGTCTGTAATTGTTACTGTCGTAATGCTTGGCCTCCTTTCTCCTCAGCCCTCCTGCTCTCTCTCGTCATACTCCGACCTCTCACTGGGCTCTCTTGGGAAAAGGCCCGGTCTGAGTAACACAATCGCTCGAGGGCCAACCGTTTTCATTCTGGACGCCACAGCTGAGTTCCTCAAGCATTCCCCAACCTTCACTTTGTTTAGTTTAGTGCCTTCTGGAATCTATCAGTTATACATGCAAATGTCAGGATGTTGGCTTTCATTTTTCTAACTATGACCAGCAGGACCGCCATCCCCCTTTCTAGAGCATTTTGGAAAGCTCTTTACTACCCAAAAAAAAAAAAAACACAATTCTGACCCTCCTGGTGATGACTCAGCTTCTTGTATTGCATATCGCACACATACCACCAGAATTTGTGCTTTTTGCAACTGGAAGTTTTACATAATTGAACAGCAGCAAACCTCAACCGCTTGTGTTCAGCTCCCTCAAGCTATGAATCTTGGAATTAATGTTGCAGGGGACAATTTCAGGATTCTATCCAGTCCTGTTTACTACACTTAAATGAAATGGTTTTCTCCCTGCTGGAATCCAACAGTGAATTTGTCAGCGCTGTACTGCAGGTAGCGTTGATGCTCCAGCATGCTTGAGAGCCGCTGGCCCTCAGGCTGTCATCCGGGTTGACAGTAAGCAGATGGGAATCTCAGTCCGTTCTCTGGGAAGTCACGCTTGCCATCTCAGTCCTCCTCCATACGGCTTAGAGTCAATCTGGGTTCCTAAATAAAAGCGACGTGTCAGTGTAAGCCAACACAGTTGCACCGTCAGCCCCCTACATGATATTGAAGGCCCTTTTGATGCCTCAACAGTGAGTAAACAAAGCTGCCTCAGCGGTTTTGTCTGTGGGTACAGCAGCACAAAAGGAATTTCTCCCGGAGGGGCGAGTTGAAGCTCCACTTTTCCCTGAAATGGAACGATGGCTCTTGTTTGTGATTGCTGCCTCCGAGGCCGGCAGTTGATTCAGAAATGATTTTGCTGCTGTGCAACTTTCATAAAAAATGGCACACAATAGAATCTCAGGATTCAAAAGTTTGTTTCATTCATCAATTATTTATAGGGAAGAGTAAAGCAGCTATAAATCTGCCTTGGCAAGGGCCTATTTATTTTGAGACTATAGTGTGTGTTTTGAACGTAAGCCAAAAGAATTTAACTTTAGTAGACACCAATAGCATAATGAGAATAGAGCTGCTAACCAAAGGCAGAAAAGCTATCTACAGAAACTTCAAATGAGAAAATCCATCACCCGGTCTGAACCTTAAGTACTTTATGGGATGTGTGGTTGGTGGGTGGATGGATAGAACTGCAAGTCACTATATTTGAACTTCATTTTGGAAAGTTGCCTCTCAACAATTATATTTGCACGCAAGTTATTTTCTAACAATCAACTGTCTAATCACCACATTAGAAAGAAACAACCAGACTATTTGATACATAACCCTAAGTTGGTCATTTTTGCTGCCATATCCTTACATACTCTTATCCGAAGTAACTCTAGCCCTGATGCAGTTTCTACTTTTCCTAAACCTAACTTTGTAATGTGAGTGAAAAACAATTTACACGTATGAGAGTGTCACTGATGTAGCTGCTTGTACATGGCATTTCCTAAACATTCCTCTTAACTTTGTGCATAAATATTCTGTCAATGCACTAACAAGAAAATGTTGAATTAATTCAGCTACTTTTGTTACACTCCATAGCCATCAGCTCAGTAGTTTTTGCCGGTCTGGACGTTTTACATTCAAAATGCACTCGATGAAAGACTGTCAATTAAGTGTGCTGCAAGCGAATTACTGCCATAGTGTGTAATTAGCATGCAACACAACTAGCCACATTAATTTTCTGTTACTGATCTCTGGGCAAGAGGGACCGATTTCACTAAGAAGGGTCATTTGTGGTGCTGTTGAAAAATGATTTTCATAAAAGCCCATGTCTGGGTCATATAGGAACCTGCAATAAAAGTCTCTGAGATCATTTCATCATCACCTGCCAAATCATAGCTTAAAGATCTTTATGTTAAAGACTGCCCTAATGCTTTTTATTCCTCTTAATACACACTGCAGCTGTTTAACTCAGCTTGTTTTGTTTAGGGAGATATAAGATAGTAAGCAGTGGCCTACTTAATGGCTCCACAAACAGCCAAGAGATAGTATCTCTCCAAAGACTAGTGTGCACATCGACCTGCATAACTTCATTTAACCTTTTTGAATAAACCTTAAATTTCTAATTTCTAAATGCTGCCTGCATTCAAGGATTATTCTAAATTTGACTTGATCTTTCAGAGCCCCTTCAGGTGCTGGAGCGGGTAAAACACAAATATGAAGATGTCAAGCCTGCAAAACGCATAAGAAAAGAGGACCGGTTGTGATTGCGACTGTGTTTATAATCAGTTAAAAGAATGTGCCCTGGAATTTAAGAAAACCCATGGGTCACAGCGGTTTTTCCACTTCACCCCAGAGCACCTCAGAAAGTAGCTGTTAGTGAGGTTTGAAAGGTTTAGTGAAGTTCTAGGTGTTTTTACATGTGAGAGACTGACAGAATAGCAGGATCACAAATTGGACGGGGAAAGGAACTTGTCAGCATCATCCTTTATTGAAAATCTGAAGAGAGCTCTCCTAGATTATGCTATTCCCTCAGTGAAACTGTGTGGATCCTCAGCTAATATGTTTCAGATTTCAGGAGCATGTGGCTAGTCAGCGCTCCAGGCCCTTTTTGACAGAGTGGAAGATTTGGAAAGGGTAGCTGCACAGTGGAGGATTGCGAATCGAAGGGAGAGCAGGAAAAGTTTTCAGAGAAAGCTACTGTGAAGGGCAACATAATACAAGTGCACCGACGTGTCTGCAAAGGATTAAAGAGAGACAATTGGCAAAGGTTAGACAATGTATTTACTGAAGCAGGCGAGACATCAGCAAAAGAACAGAGAAAACGTGGCAGAGGATCCGTATATTTGTGAAATGCTTTGAGTTTTCTTGCGTTTTAAGCTGTGCAATGAAGGTAGAAGAACTTAGATGACAGAGGTGATGATTCACGGTGCTTGAAGAGTTTTAGCTATTAGTGTTTGAGTGGGAAAAGTTCTCTATAATCAGGATTAGCATGATATCCATCCTCCACAGACAGAGGATTTTGTTGCATCTCAAACCCAGTGGTCTGAATGTTAGAATATACCTTAACATTGAGTTGAATAAGAAGGGGTTGAGGATAGGTAGATGATGAAGAAGACAATTGACCTGTTTGCTCATTAACCTCTAGAAAGCGGCAATACATCTATAGAGCATCAACTTTGATTTATAAGAATGCATTGCACATCTAATCACAAAATACCAGGAAGGACCAGTGTGGAGACGGTCCCATTGTTCCCCTTAAAACGCAGATACTTTGTTTTTATTCACTTGATAGCTTTTCCACATCACTCCAAGATGGAGAAAACAACTGGTGTACACTTTAAGAAGCTTAGGGCCCTTTCCCAGACACATTATCTGATTAATGCGGTTTTGGTTTTTAAATAGGTCGGCTACTTTTTTGTTTGGAAGGGGAGCAAAGGACGGTGGTATTGGATGAGGAGGATTCCTGCGTAGTTGCCAGGGAGGTGGTATTTAAAAGTGAAGCTTACGCGTTCAAGGAAACTACACATGCATAATGGAGGGGTTTGCATTAGAATGAGGTCAAAATCCACACAGTGGGACCAACTTGAGCAGCTCGTATGGGATTTCATACCAATGTATGTATAGTAGCTCCACATGTTGGAGGACTCGGCCACAGTCACTCCACTTAGAGTAAATCATGGTTTGAACAGTTGTATTAAAGAGCATGACGTGATGTTTGACCTGTGTTCTTCCTTTCTACCTTCTTCTTTTCTTCCCTCAGTGTCTAAGAAGCACGGGAAACTGATCACCTTCTTGCGCACCTTCATGAAGTCGAGACCGACCAAGCAGAAGCTGAAGCAGAGGGGCATCCTCCGCGAGAGGGTGTTTGGCTGCGACCTAGGAGAGCACCTCCTCAACTCAGGCCATGATGGTGAGTCACACGGAGAGATAGAAACACCTGTGGTTATTTTCTCTGAACCGCACCGACTGTCAAACAACCCTGTGGCATGTTCTGACCTCACAGACGATAACAAACACTCACCTCTTGTGACAGTGCTGCCCAAACTCTTCAAATCTAGAGTCAGTTATGTAGGGAATGTGAATAAGACTGTGGGTAATCTGCGACTTCAGGCAGTGATCATCGTAAGGCGAGCAACCAACCGTATACACAAAATCACTCATACCTCCTGGGTCATACTTCCATAAAAACGAATATTATGTAACTTAGTTTGCTGTGTTTGTGATAAAGATTACTTTCAAACTGAACTTAGATGTTTATCTTTCATTATATCCCTGGCTGCAGCAGGTGCAACAGTGGTGAGCATTTGTGTTTGATCTATTCTCTGGCATCATGATTCACCTGCTAAATTGCGGCTCCAGGTATAAGGGAGCAAATAAGTCAGAGATAAATATGTCATCCAACAAGGTGTATGTGTAACCTTTAGATGAGATGACTTTGCATTGGGTGGTTCCCCTGTGTCATCCATGCAAACACACTCCTCAAACAGTGTTACATCACTTACCATGGCTACTCACCAAAGGAAAGTGTTTTTTCCTGTTTGGGTTAATTGTACTTAGGGCTTTTTTTCCCCCCAGCTAAACATAAGAGAAATAGTGCTTTTACAATTTCTGTTGCTCTGCTTTAATGCACACACCTGCTGCTCCCTGCCTTGCAGCTGAAGAGCTCATGCTTTCTAGTCTGAATCCATAATGGATATTCTCAAACCAAATACATATAAACACAAAATGGCTTTGTTAGCTTGTTCTTGCTGGATGTATCCAGGATGTTAGTTAGAAAAAGAAACAGGCGCAAGCTATTAGCAAGATGGTGTCTGGCAGGCGGGCTGATATGAAGGTCTTGATGTCAGAGTGGGAGGATAATGGTGTCTTGATTACATTGTAACACGAGGCCTTAATATTGTTAAACTATTATTTCTATGAGCTTTCATCAATAACGCGGTCATTTTGAAGACAACTTGAAAACTTATTCAGGTTAATCATTATATCCCGATGTATGGCATCAGTGGATTATTCAAATCTTGCTAGCGTGTTAGGTGACACATCGATGAAACAGTTTCATCAAAACTGAACTTTGCCTCAGGCATCATGTATTTACTTTACACATTTATTGGTACAAGGGTCAGCCCTGGCCATTAAGCAGGCTTGTTGTAACACATCAGCACTGGGCGTTCTGCATTGTGGTCACACATTCACAGGTGAAGGAGTCAAACCTTGGCCTCAGTAAATCTTGACTTACCTCGACAAAGAGAGATAAGCCACTCTGTCACACTTTGCTGGGTCAGAGGGTCAAGGTGCTCTGCCTTTATGGTAGTGGGAGTTATGGTATTTATGATGTAGTGGCGAGAGAGCTATGTATTTTAACAACCAAATTAATGAGTATGACTTGTAGCTTCAAAAAGTGTTTTAAAGTGGAGCACTGAAACCCGGGCTGCTAAATATTGCATGCAGACTTGAACATTTGTCGCATTTTTTTCCTGAAGTTTCGTCAGTTTTGTTAAATAGTTTTCCAGCAAATTGAACAAGCTAGAAACAGCAATGACTTATAACTAATGAGCTTTCTGTACATGACTCAATGCTGTTGTTAAAAGATCAAAATCACCATAAAATATATCATGATCACCAAACCTCTATAACAACAAAATAGTTTAGGTGAAGTGAAGAGCCTGGAGTGGGTTTATCCTCCTCCACTGTCCTCAAGTGTAAATCTCCTCTGCTGGAGAAAGCCAGTGGTTCAGCCTCAACTTCCCTCCAGTCTCTCATTTTTTTTCCGCCTTTGCTATGTGTGGAATTTGTCTGAACAGCTGCTTCGGCGAGGGTCCCACTCTCTGTCATCCTCTAAATTATGTGTGAGAAGTGGGAGGCCTGGGAACCTCCTTCTACACATAGACATTTTCTCCTAGACACAGACCCAGGCCTTATCTCGAAAACACACACTGCGTAAATAAACCTGTCTTTATGATATGTAGTTGCTAAAGTCAAATGAAGAAGCTCTTTGTGTCTTTCGGAGGTTATTCTTACTTTCTCTCTCCATGCCTCACACACAAGCAAACAGTCACTGGCATTGTGCTGTAAACCAGTGTGTATATCACTTGCAGTGTCTCTCACAGGCAATAACATGTTATCTGATGGTCTGGCCCAGTCAAGTACCACCATTGCTGCACCTTTAACTGGGTGTTTTGTCGTCATGTAGGAAAAAGTACTTTTCCTTC
>OMKZ01011454.1:6921-30542 GCA_900302535.1 Neoniphon sammara | reverse complement strand
CGATTCTTGACCCTGCAGAGCTCGGCAGATGCTGGACAAATATTGGCTGAAAGAGATGTGCATATGACAACATGCTGTTTTTCTGCTCCCAGTTCCCCAGGTCCTCAAGAGCTGCACAGAGTTCATTGAGAAGCACGGTGTGGTGGACGGCATCTACCGCCTCTCTGGGATCGCCTCCAATATCCAGAAATTGCGGTAGGAAACACACACACACACACACACACACACACACACACACACTACCCATCAGATACAGCGCATTATTAATAAACGCTAACTTAAATTTACAGTGTTGTTGATTCCAGTGTTGTTGTGTTTTTAAATTGAGCCTCTACCACACAAAATATCTCTACTCTATACATGCTGCTTTCATGGGAATGTTCTTTGCCATAGGCAGAGCTCACAGATTTAATCCTATCATAACCCACATCTAAAGACTGATAGCAAATGAATTCTTCTAGGATTATTGCAGCTGTTAAAGAAAACAACATTATCTTTAGCATGGCTGCATGATGATGAGGGTTTTCTCCTGTATGCACAGTGACAGGCGTTTCTTGTCAACAGTTTTTGCTAACTTGTATTGTCCTGCTGGGATAAGAACTTGTACTTTGGTAATCAAAACAGAGCAAGAGATGTGTTTTGCACATATTATGAGGGCTTCTGATTGATTTTCTTCTTCTCTGCAGTAAGCTGTACTTAGTACAAAGGTTTGCATGCAGATGTATAGAACTGTATTCAGAGTATGATTGGGGATTAAGAAGAGGATTCAAAATGAATTGGTGCGAGGCACTTTGAAATGCATTTCCAGCCCCTGCTTGTGTGGGGATGACATCAACATGCTTCACTGTTTATAACTAAGGAGAGATTACTACAATCTTTGATTTGTTTGAACCTTAATTTAGGGAATGGGCAGGAATTTGTTTTTGAAAGAACTGTGAAGGCACACCGGGACATACCAAAATGCTATCCTCTCTCAAAGATTATCATATGATGCTTTAGTTTTGTAATATGTCGTGAACGAATAAATGGCAGTGCAGGTATGTGACTGACTAATTTTCATGGAGATTTAATCCACAAGTTGGCTCTCTCTCCTTTTGTTCCCTTTTCTCTCTGCCTTCAGGCACGAGTTTGACTCGGAGCAGATCCCTGACCTGACCAAAGATGTATACATTCAGGACATCCACTGTGTCGGATCGCTGTGCAAGCTGTACTTCAGAGAGCTGCCCAACCCGCTGCTCACCTACCAGCTCTACGAGAAATTCTCTGTAAGCAAAACCTTGGCAAGACCACCAACTCCTGCCACACACTCACAAGCGCACTTTTGCTTTCTCTCTCACACACTGCCGCACTAATGTGTCGATATCAGTCATCTTAGGGCACTGTCATTTTGTTAATATGACTCAGTGGTTCGTAATGACTGAGGGCATTTGTTAACCCTGAAGGACACAGTATTAATTGTAGTTGACACTGTCTGAATCCTCTCTTTGACTCTTTTTGATATCTAGAGGAACTCTTCAACCTCAATTCTTTCAACCACTAACAGTTATGGGTCACAGACACCCCTAAAATAATAGCATTGTACTTGACACACCCAGTCATTACAAATGCAGCAAACTGCTCTCTGTGTGACTTGGAATAAAAACAAGCACAACAGAAGCGTCCCTGAAGATGGAGTAAATGTTTGCTGGTTGTTATGGTAGCTGAGGACAGGGGGGGAAGAAAGAGAGGGAGGAAGGGGGGGAAGCGCGGCTGCAGATTGATGTCCCTTCTTGCTCAATGCAGCAGCGTGAACCTGAAGGTGTCACATGGATCAGCTGAATGTTGATACACTAATACGTCTCTCTATATATCTTTCTATCCCTCCCTCCCCACCTTTCCCTTTTCTTCTCGTCCTGAAGGAGGCTGTATCAGCAGCGACGGATGAGGAGCGACTCATCAAAATCCATGATGTCATTCAGCAGCTTCCTCCGCCGCATTACAGGTCAGTGCAGAGGCACACTGCCCCCCTTTGGCAGCCGCAAGAAATGCCAGGAGACTGCCACACACAAAACTTAACTCCGAGGCTATGATATGCAGTAGTTGGTGTCTGTTAGTGTGAAAGTGATTGGGGTAGTAGTTGTTGTATATGACCATAAGTGTGTTGAAACAAACACTGTAATAGTGAACCAGCTGACCTTATTGTTGGTGGTGATCAATAAAATTTTCTGTTGTTTGCGAGTGCTTACAAATGCTACTTTTTAAGTGAAATTGCCATTGTAATTATAGCTGTTAGTAAAAATATCCATGGTGTGGAGCAGCAAGTCCATCAATGACCGTCTGTTCATCACTAGTAGAAATATCCTGGCTTACGCAACTGCATCAGCACCAAGGGCCCCGACCTTTTGCTTACTAATCTGGTTTCCCAGCTGTACATGGATACAATATTAAAATCAAAACAGCTTGAGTATGCTGACTGGCTGCCACTTCAAAATCAAACCCTCATGAGTTTTCTTTTACGCCTACAACTCACTTTGTAAAACCTCTCACTTCACTGTTTGCCCACTCTGTGAGAAATGGAGAAAATGGCAGCCTCTGGCAGTACACCAAATGTGTTTGGACGCGGCTATAGCATTAGTCTTGGAGGAACTCCAAGACATCAGTGCTGCAAAAGAGCAGCTAATGACAGCCTTGAGGGCTTTTCTAGGGGCAGAGGATGTGCTTGCTCTTCTCCCAACTGGGTTTTTGGAAAGGCCTCATATAGCAGCAAGCAGCAGGATCTTGTAAAGAGCCAGCTGAGTTTTGACAAGAGATTGCACCCCACATGGGGGCAGGTGGAGCTTTAGAAGGAGCAGGGTCATGATTTGTGGAATCCAGAACTTGGACAGCCAATCAGCATACCTTCTATGATGACAGAGTCACCTCATTACGACGGGTTTTTCGACAGAGATCAAAGCACCCTCTCCAGGCTCTGTGTCCCACACAGAGCCGCTGCGTCAGCCAGGTTACAGCGGAAGCCAATTAAAGCTGAATAAATGAATATCTGATTCCTAGGACGCTGGAGTTCCTCATGAGGCACCTCTCCCATCTGGCCACATACAGCTACATCACCAACATGCACAGCAAGAACCTGGCCATTGTCTGGGCTCCCAACCTGCTGAGGTGAGATGGATGCCTGCTCTATCATTTCTTAATGTTTCAGCAGCCAAACCAGTAGATCTTTGCGTTCAGTTTGCACAAGCATTGCAGCTTTTAATAGAATTGTTTGCATATTGTTTTCATAATTGTAGTTACTGTACATTTGCATTCTTAAGATTTAAAGCTCACTTAACTTTAAATAAATGTTGTCAAATGTACTTGATCTCCAGCATAAGAATAATGTGCTCCAAGTTTTGAAATAAACAGTTTAGTGAATATGATGTGTTTTTGATTAAATTCAAGTACAACTTCTCAACCACTGAACAGTCACAATACTGGGCTCCTGTCAGCAGAGAGCGCCAGTCTGCCTGACTGGACGGAATTAGGCAGCTGTTGGTGTCAAATGGAGCTAATCTGAAACAACGTGCCAAAATTAATGGATTTTAGAAAATTTTGTAGCTCTAAATCTAACTATTTAAGCAAATTCGAGTGGACATTGTCTTCAGTGAATCCCTTTTATGAAATATTTATACACGATAGGAAATTTTTGGTTTCTATAAGAGGGGCTGTTAAAGTAAATTTTAATCAAAACGTATCCCGTCTTTGTTCTGTCGTTTGTCCTTTGTGGTCTCAGGTCAAAACAAATTGAGTCGGCGTGCTTCAGTGGCACGGCAGCCTTCATGGAAGTCCGGATCCAGTCAGTGGTGGTGGAGTTCATTCTCAACCACGTGGACGTACTCTTCAGCGCTAAGCTCAGCTCACTCATACGAGAGGGAGCAGGTACGAGCTGGTTTTGTAGCATTTGTTACTGTATAGCTAAGACTTTGCCTCTGTTTGTGTTTTTTGGAATTTGTAACAAAGACCTGTTTCCTCACATTGTCACCTCACCACCCGCTGCCCCGTAAATATTATTAATCGTTACACTCTGCCTCCCGCCACATCACCAGGTCATAACTCATTGTCACGGCCCAAGTCCCTGCTGGTTTCATCTCCCTCCACTAAACTGCTGAGTCTAGAGGAGGCACAGGCCAGGACTCAGGCTCAGATCAACTCCCCAGTCACTGAAGACAGCAAGTACATTGAGGTTGGCGAGGGTCCCGCTGCCCTGCAGGGCAAGTTCCACACTGTCATCGAGTTCCCCACCGAGAGGTATGTCACCCGTCCTCCTGTCATGTTATGTGATGAAGTTATTGGATTGGATGCTGCGAACTAGTTTAAAGGCAGAGTGTTTAGACTGACCTAGTTCTGTTCAGGCGGGTGATTTTGGGATGTGTCCTTTTGATAACCCTAATTACATAATCTGCTCTCACCCACCCCCATTCCCTCCAACATCCAAGCATGTTTCTTCATTGGTGCTCACCCAAAAGTAGCACATGGGGTAGTTGCATTGGATCCTGTGTATTAGGGCTGTGCAAAAAAATTGATACAGATAAGTATCGCAATATTTTTTTCCACAATACTGTATCGATTTTCCAGCCCCTCATATCAATACATCAAACGTATTGCATTGCACAGTGTTCAGTGACACTGTGCAATGCAAATACCGTTCAAATAAAGTGGAAAAAGTTTTTGACTCAATAGGCTATATGCACAGCTCCAATACTTCCTGAAACTCAGATGCTCATTTATTTCCTGTGGAACATAATTGGACTGAACTAATTAAACCAGGTGTGTTTGATTGCAGCAGCCAACAACAACAAGCAAGCACACCTGGTTTAATTAGTTCAGTCCAATCCTGTTCCACAGGAAATAAACAAGAACAAATAAAACAGCAAGTATTGGAGCTGTGCATATAGCCTATTGGTCTGCTGAGTTATCAGTATAATAAATATATAAATATTTCACTACCCAGGTGGTACACAAATTTCAGTAAATTAAAATTTCAGTAAATTATGTAGAGTATTGCAATGTATTGCAGTATGTATCATATCGCAGTGCACCGTGATACAATCATATCGTGACCCATGTATCGTGATATGTATCATATCGTGAGGTCCTTGCCAATACCCAGCCCTACTGTGTATTGGCTGTAGAAAAGATCTTTTATATTGACTTTACTTACCTTGTCATTGTAAATAAAGGAGAGTTAGTATCAGTGGTTATAGTCGTAAAGCCGTGTGAAGTCATTTATGGAGGACCAAGTGTTGTTTTGAGTGATATCAGTGTCTCTGCTGCTCTAGTAGGACATAGAGCAGCTGAAGATGAGAAAATTGCTTATTGTGAATTCTCTGTGGTGTTTGGCAAGTTGTGTTACTGTCATAAGGTCTGGCCTCATGAGACTAACTCACAGCTCGCCTCATGCTTGATATTGATTTGTCCGCCTCTTTGCCTTTCTGCACCCCTGGGTGTCTGAACCGAGCAGAGAAGGTCAACAGGCTCTTAACACTTGTGTTCGAAACCCTGGTTGGTGACCCCTAGTTGAACATGCACACGGTTTCTGAGACAGAGCCTCCTCTCTGATAGAATTAAACAATAACGCAGCGTCTCCCCCTGCTGGTTGCTAGCAAGACTGCAGGCAAGGTCATTTATTCCCTCCCATTGATGGATAGCCCCAGTCCTTGTGATGATGTAATGAGATGTAATTAAATACAACAGCTTATCAGACAAAAATGTCAGGGGAGAAGTCATGTAATGTTGACAGACATCCCTGTGTTTTGGTGCAAAGCATCTGCACGGCTCCAAGCACATACTGAAGAAATTGTTTCCGACGTTTCCTTGTGGCCTGGCCTTTCTCACTTAAACCAGTAAGACTGCAAATGTTGCACTGAGACGGGGACCTCTGCTTTGTCAGTTGTTCTGCCTGACAAAAGGGACAAACGTTCTATGATAATCCAAAGATTAAATAGTACAATAAGTGGGTGTTTACTTTATTTAATAGATTCCACATTGGCAACATGAGTAAACAGGGTTTTGTGAGACAAGATTGAATTTAAAGCTAATTTTAGAAATGTGAGAACTTTAAAGAGCTACAAGTTGTGGTTAATGGATAATAAGGGAGTTCCTTATTGTTAGGGGCGGGCATTGTTATTGTTTCCTTATTGCTGCTGTTTTTCTTCTCCTTATCATAAAAATTAACAGCACTGCCTTCCTGCTAACAAAAAAAAAAAATGAAACATACAGATTCAAGATCACTTAGGACAGCTATGCTTACTAACAACACAGGGAGGAGTGCATATGTTTGACTACAAATGAGTGATTATTTTTCATACCTGTCACTACGGAACTGTTAGTGGGAGTTCTCAGTAAAGCAAATTTATGTTTAATTTAATCAGAGTGAATCAGTTTATGCCTGTCCTCATTCCTGCCTGCTTGTCCACAACCATTCTTCCATCACAGGAAAAGGCCTCCCATTAAATCCAAGAAGTCTCCTGTGGGTAGTTGGCGCTCCTTCTTCAACCTGGGGAAATCTTCCTCCATGTCCAAGCGCAAACTTCACCGCAACCCCAGTGAGCCCAATGAGCTCAAGGCCATGGCTCTAGCTGGTAAGTCCTCCATCCACTAAAAGGAACACTCCATTATTTTGGGCAAAATACCCTTTTCCCGACTTACCCAGACTGAGACAAGATGTTTGATCCCATTTTCACCTCTGTACGTCCACTGGCTCGGTTCCTATGGGCAGCATTTCATGTTAGCTTAGCGTAAAGACTTGAAGTCTATAGGAGTCATTAGCCTAGCTCCGCCAAAGAGAAAAAATGTATGTGTAATTGTATGTTTAATTATGGCACATGCTAGCTTAGCATCATAAGTATTAGCATATAAAGTGTAGCACAATAATATAACAGAGGTGATCATGCTGCCAGTCACCTTGTGACATTTGAGTTTTAAGTTGTCGAAAGACCTTATTTGAGAAAACATCAGATGAAATAGTAGTATCTTTTGTCATCATGTTGCAGGGGGCAGGGGCGACACGGGAACATTAAGATCAGCCAAGAGTGAAGAGTCACTGACTTCTCTGCACAATGTTGAAGGTAATGTTTTTTGTTTGCACTCAGCATATCACAAGTACCGTTTTTACAACACCACTACAGGCATATTCTAATGTGCAGTATCTCAAGATATTTGTCCATAACCACTGCAGGAGAGTCCAAGGTGTACCGTCCTCGCCGGCCACGCTCCAGCAGTGATGCTCTGTCAGCCTCATTCAACGGCGAGCTGCTGGACAGCCGTCAGCACTGCAATTCCTACGACAACCTGGACGCCACGGAGGATAGTGATGGAGACGACGGGCCCATCTGTGTGCCTGCCCTAATCTCCCCGCCTCGCTCAGCTGGAGAAGACGTAGATCTCAGCCCGCCAGACATTGGCATGGCCTCCTTGGACTTTGACCCCATGTCTTTCCAGTGCAGTCTGCCTGACACACCGTACTCCTTCCCTCTAGATGACTCACCAGCAGGGGCTGAGGGCTCCACTCTGAAGAGGAGCTCTGGCAGTGTCTGTCGCAAGGCCAATGGCTCAGAACTGATCTCTCCCTCTTTTCGGGGCAACTTGACCTTCCCCTTGTTGTCTGCAGACTTCAGCCCGGCAGTTGGAGAGAAGGCAGAAAGCAAGAAGATGACCACTTCCTATTCTTACCCTGATAAACCCACACAGGCTGTGTCACCTATTAAATGTGGAAAGTCAACCACTTTGGCTCCGCTGGCCACTTTCTCTATAGAAACTCCTGATAAGAACCCAGCAGGGCAGGTTGTTTCTCCTCAGCCTTTATCTCCTCCCTCAGTACCCAGGGATTCTCCTCCCCTGATGGGCAGCGTGCTGCTGAGGGCGGCCGAGCCTTCACTAAGTGAAGCCTTCCAAATGGAGCTGCACTGTAAGCTTGCTGCTTTCGACAGTTTGGAGAGTCGAGAGTTGAAGGGAGAAGAGGGCGCACAGCAAGCACAAGCAGGCAGCAGCCAAGAACACCGAGGTAGGTGAAGCAATGACATCCTTTTGATTATTTTTTGTAGCATGTTTCTCTCATCTCTTCTCATTTTGTTTGATGTTATCTAGACCATAAGGACACTTTTGTTTGCCATTAAAACGAATGCCTGTTTTTGTAGGTGTAGTTTCACAGGTTCATGCCTTTAACTCCTTGCATGGATTTCAGTTCAAAGAAGTCTTTTGACATGATGCCCGATCACCATGCTCAACATTCCCTTCTTTTCCTGCTCTTGAAGAACCCTGAAACCTCCTGCCAACTGTCATTTCTTTTTCTTCTCAACTGCTCTCTCACTAATTCATTCTTCAACTGCAGATCCCATGTTATGTTTTTTGTCCCCCTCCCAGGAGTCATAGCTCTGGACTCTTCAAAGGACCCCTCCCCTGGTTCCCTCAGTTCCTTGGCCCCCCTTTCTGCTCCTCCCCCTCCCCCTCCTAAAAACGCTGCACGCATGTTGGCCCTGGCCCTAGCCGAATCCGCCCAGCAGGCTTCCATGCAATCTCAGACCTGGCCCTCTGAGCCCACCACACCGGTGTCACCCCTCCAGCTGCAGGAGGCTTCCAACGTCCCAGACTCACCTCTTCCTCCAGTCCCCCAGCTCCACGCTCCCTCCAAGGAGGGACCTGCCAGTGGAAGTTCTCCAGCATCAAATGCCACAACTGCAACCCTCCCCACAGACTCATATCCCCCCACTTCCAGCCCTCCCGGCAAAGGGCTGCCACCTGAGTCGACAAGCATGACAACCAAGCCATTGAGCAGTGCCAAGTCCTCCACCACTACACCGGGAGCAAGGCAGGAAATAGATACCACACCAACCAACACTCCCCTTTACCAGAGTGTCCCCCTTTCTACTTCTGCCAGCCACGTTTCTCCAACCCGGAAAAGTCCAGAAAGGCAGCAGCCTATTACAGGTCAGGTCCCAGTCAGTACCAGCTCGTCCAGCTCCACGCCAGCCAACACACCCAGTGGCAGCTCCAAGGGGACAGTGGTCCTACCACAGCCTGCTGCTGAGGTGAGTGTTGTACCTCACTCATGCTTAGATTATTTCCCATAAATTATATATTATCTTCAGTTTTATTCTGTTGCAATTAACATCCAAATCATCGTCCCATGATCCAAATTACATTAAAGCTTATGTACACCACAACAAGTATATAAACTTAGAAAGAGCTTGGACAGTTCCAGGGATCTCCACTTATCAAGAAAGACCATTTACATTTGAATTGTGCTCTGTCAGTGCCTTCCTAGTCTGTAGCCTGAATCTTGTATATCTTTCCATCAGTCAAGCTGTAAAAGTCCTGTATCATATTATAATATATCGTTAAGCATTTGATAATTTGCCATTGTGATTCACACAAAATTGGTTATGAATTCAGTGTCCCAACACAGACAATATATTCTTTGTAAACTGCTCACTAAAATAAGGGTCACAAAATGGTCTGTTCTATTGTTTTTGTTCTCAGGTGAAAGTAGAGGAGACTGCACCACCCCCAATCCTTCCAAAACCCTCAGAGCAGCACCCACCAACAGCTCAGCCACCTAAAAAGCAGGCTGTCTCACTGCCCCAACCTCAAATACAAACTCAGCTGCAAACCCAACCTCAAGCTCAGATAGATCCACCAACACAGCCTCAGCCTCAGATACAGCCTCACCTGCAGTTGCATCCTCATATGCAGTCTCAAACACAAATCCATCCTCAGACACAAACGCAGCCCTTGCCCCAACCTCAGTCATACTCAAAGGCTAGTGCTAGAGTGGCCCCCACCTCTGCTGAGCCCGTTGAGAAGCCTTGGGAGGCCATAAAGCCGGTACAGCCCTGTACAGAGCCTGTGAAACACCACGACTCCTATGGACCCACGCCTCCAACCCCTCCCATCCGCACCATTGAGAGCAAACTGGCTACAGCAGCACTCAGCCAAAGTGAAGCTTCCTTCCACATGATGGGTGAGGGCTCTACACCTGGACTTCTGGAGGACGCTCTGCCACATCATCCTCCATCTCCTCGTAAATCTTCAACACACCAGTCAGCCCATCTGTACCACACTAAAGGAGAGTCGGTCTTAATGGAGCCTCCAGGGGCTGCATATTACCACCAGAGATCCATTCCTGTGGGCCCACAGTCCATGCCACACCACTACCGGCCGGACAGCGTACCCCCACATCTCTCCTATGTGTCCAAGTCTGAGCCTCAGATACCTTATAGTGCCCGAGTAGACAACCGCTACAGCACTTTGGGCCCGAGGTCCTACCACCACTCCATGAAGTCCAGGAACAACCCCAGGAGTGTGTATGTTTCCCCTGGGCCTGGGCATCAAGGTCAGGGCTATGGTGCTATGGATAGAGCCCACGGCTATCCCACCATCCGCAGAGTGCACTCACTCCATGTACCTTCCACTATCCGCTCAGTTCCCATCCAAAGGACTGAAGTTCCTCCAGATGATGAGATGTTCTTTTACCACCGGCCCGTGTACCAGTGCAAGGCCTACCAGCAGCCACCGCAGCAGTCCTCGCAAGCCGATTACCATGTCACCCAGCTACAGCCTTACTTTGAGAATGGACGGGTTCAGTACCGCTACAGTCCGTACTCTGGTCCAAACCCACTGGAGGCACCCTTCTATGATGTAGACCCTTATGGGACCATACGCCTCCGGCACTTCCACTCTCATGGTGGTCGAGATCCAGGAGCAAGTGTTGGTCGACCAGGAGGGAAGGCGAGTGGGTACCATTACCTCTCTCGCCACGTTCTCCCACCTGGGAAGGAGCACAGCTTTGTGAGCAGGGACATGCCCCCTAGTCATGGGCCCAAGGGAGCTGCTGTTTACTTTGCCTGGGACCCTGAGGAGTCAGAAAGGCTCCGCATGCACTCCATCCGAAGGGAGAGCAGGGCTCGCCAGAAGATTAAAGGTCCCGTCCTGTCGCAGTATGACAACGTAGGCTTGTTCGCACCAGCAGATATATCAGGCTATGAAACCTTGCACTTACGCAGCAAATCTGACCCAGGTAAAGCTATACTGGTTGCAGCTGAGAGCAAAGATGGGCGATACCACCCCAGACACATGGTGTCGGACCCTGATGTCCTCATGTACATGGAGACTGACAAGCACGGCCAAGGCGGCACGATGGTTGACAAGTCGGATAGCCTCGCCAAGCAAAGCACCTCCAAGAAATGCCAATCTTCACACTCCCTTCCAGCTACTCTGAGCCACAGCCTTTCACATCAGCAGGAGAGCAGCCGGCATGAGGCCAAGTATGAGTCTGGAGACGACAAGCTTAGTGGCGATGGCAGCAGGTCTAAACACTGGCAGCAAGAGTATCCCAGCAAGAGGAACTTCCAACCACGGTACGAGTGCCCTGATCCTGACCACCACCAGAATAAGATTAAAACATCCAGCGGCTACCACAGTACAGACGAACAGCCATCAGCGCCCAGGGAACAAGTAACCCGCTCAAAACCGGAGCGATCTCACAGCGTCCGAGAGCCACAGCACTACAGCCAGGGCAACCCTGACCTGGACAGAGACTACTCGTATCAGAAACACAGCACCAAAACGGTGCAGTCGCACTATGATAACTTGGACGACTACCACCCAGTACCTCAGCCACAGGCCCCTGTTCAAAAACGTGGAGGCACCAGCTCCTATCCCGCCCCTGGGTACACAGTGGCTCACAGCAACAGAGCCTACTCCACAGCCTTGGGCCAGGGAGCCTTTATTCAGACTGATTTGGCCTTGCAAAGGCCAGAGACAGAAATACGTACAGAATGAAGCAATTTGGGGGGAGAAATGTGTCACATTATCTTTAGCTGTGTTAAAGAAAGCAGATAATAGACTCTGTTGAGCTAAGGTCAAGCAGCCTCTGCAGGACAGTGGACTGTTGTATCACCATTATTTTTGTTCCTCTGTATTTTTAATGAATTGTACAGAAAATCCTTAAGAGACTTTTTACAGAAAGTGCTGAATGTACCTGAAATTCCAAGGGGTCATATTGTTCTAACTGATTAGCAGCCAGTCTTAAATGTATATGATATGAAAGACGCAAGGTACATTTAACAGGAACCACAAAAATGTAAAATATATATATGAATAGAATCACTAGTAAAAAGGGATTTTTAGTTTTTTTGTTTTGTTTTGTTTTGTTTTTTTTTAGGTTAGGCGTTGGATATGAGCATCAACCGGGATTAAGGTTTGCATTTTAGAAATGCATGTACTCTTTATCTCTTACAGAACAGTTCTGTGTACTTCAATATCCATTGTGTACTTTCTGGATGTTTCAGCACAAGTCAGTGAAAGAGGAAATATGTAAGTCATCGCGCCCTCCCTGTACTATTATTGTACACAACTGAGCGGTACAGTGTGTCCATGTTTCTCTTCAAATATCTGTCCATTGGGGTTACGACCCAAGAGCAAGATATTAGTTAAGGAGCTGCAATGGGTTACTTTCAATTAATATAGTGGTTATTAATGTCTTATTTACTCTGTGACTGTGCCATTTTTATGTAACTTTGCTATAAACAGATTTCAGTGACTTCTAATGGAATGTTTTGGTACTTGTTTGTTCTTCATTGTAAGAGGGACCAAACAACTTGGTGAAGTCGGGGCTCTTCAGAGTATTCTTGCACACATGGGATTAAGAGGGCAATATGGATGAATGCCTGTTATAGCTTCGGATGTGTAAGGTTATTTTTATTTCTTTTTTTTGTTTTCACCACTTAAAGAACTTAACGTGAACTGGAATAGCTGAATAAAGTTACCTAAAAACAATGTCTTCTCAAACAACGTAGTGAAGTACATGTTACCACTGCTGTGTTGAATTTTTGTGTTGGGAAAAACTCCATAACGAGCCTTAAATTTTTTTTCCTGCAAACCATATTTTGTCCACTGTTGTTGTCAAGTCCAGTGTCATAATGCACAAACATTGTGATATTATGATTTAAGACCACTCTCTTTCACAGTACAGACAAGCCTCTAGTTATTCATTTTTGTTTCGCCTTATCGGTCTGAATTCAAAATCATTTTTTCGAGATATTTGGGTGCAGTTATTTTCAGGCTGGAAATTATGGTACCATTCATCCAGTGTTTCCATGCCCTTTTGGTTGACCACAATGGATGGATTACAATATGTTTCAGTATGTTTAAATCCAGGTTGTACTCTGTAACTGTTTGACTTCTATATCGCTTGCAGGTTTTGCTCCTCTTGCCTTATCTATAGCCCCAACCTTTTCAAATGGGGCACTGAAATAAGGCGCTGTGTACTTGAATGTGAAAACACTCTTGTCTCAAACTGGAGGTATCTAAAGTTAGATATGAAATAAATAAATAAAACTGTTCAGGAATAGCTTTATATCCATGTCTGTTAATATGTGCATGTTACTTAACACACCCTCAGTCAGTTCTGTATAACACAATGCCTATATTGAGTAATGTGTAGTGTATTTTGGGTAAAAAAAAAAAAAAAAAAACATCCCTGGTTCTGCTTTGATAAATTCTTCAAGTGTTCAGTCCAGAAATCATCTTAGATTTTTTATATTTGGCAACACATAGGTGAAATGGATCATGAACAGTTTATCTTAATTTAATTTCTTAATGATTGAAGAAAGTGTCTCACATAATCTAGGATTGCCAGGGTTTCTATGTACATATTTCACAGTTAAATTTCATAGAATCATCACCCACAACTCGAATCCTGCTACAGCTTTTGGGAAATCCAGCAATGGCTGACACATGGCATCAGGATTTGTATTGATCCCGTTACGTGCCGCTTCAACGGAGCATCTTTAATTATAGTAATGTGTCTCCAGGTGGTAATTACAACATCTTGTGGAGCAGATCGGGTGTTTGCGTTGGTACAGCCTTGTTTGATGGGCATCATTACAACTAACCAGAAATCTTCAGAGGTTGACTGACAGAGGTATTATAAAGTCTGGAATAGTGCCCAAAGACTCTGACATGCTAAGTGGCATAATCTGCTGTAGCTGTTTAAATTTGCAAAACAATATAATTATGAGTAATTTTCATTATGGGTGTTAGATGTAAGGGGTACCACACCTAAAAAAAAGGTTTGCTGTTGAAATTCTCATAAACTTTATTGTGTATTTTCTCCCTAGCTGTTGATCTGGCTCAGGTGCCTTTGGTTCTGCCTTCCTGATGTCAGTAAGACACATCATGCAGAAAAATCCATCAGTATTTTCCCCTATCAAAGATGTTCCAGTCCTCTGTCTAGATTAATTCTGACCAGATGAAGTGTTTGGCGTGATCATAAGTGCTGCTTCCCTCCAATGGGAAAATAAAAAGCCCTTCTATTGCTAGATTGTAACCTACAGTCAGCCCACAGTTGGCACGTCTCTAAGTGCCATTTCATGCTAGAGCAGCATGGCACACATTTTCAAGATACTATCAACCTGTAGGAATAATGACTTTGTCAGTGATAAATCATCTTGTAGCACTATTTGGAATCGCAGTCACTTTAGATGGTGGGCATACACATTTTGTAATTTTGCAGCTGCATGCAGAAAAACAAGCCAGTCCAAACTTAAATCTTAAACCGGGTACCCTTTGAGGAACACCATACCTGTGTGTAGTTGCTTTAATCAAGCATCTTCTTTCATTTCATCTATTTTTGATGGCAATGCAAATATGCTGTGGAATAGCAACAACCTCTCTGTTTATCAGTACATGTAACTCAACATGTAAAGCAGAATTGTTGGCTTCTCTGGCATGGGAGGCTGAGATTTTAACTACTGCCAAAATGTGTTTTGGGGGGCAGAAATCTAAATACATAATTTATTATGACTGTACTTTAAAGTAGGTACATCAGGAAAAACAGAACATATTCAGTGGAAGTTGGGGCAAGGGATGATTTTTTTCCCCTCAACCATCGCAGGCAAAGTTATAATATAGGTATCACAATTTTCTTGACCTTGACAACTTAAGAGTGTAGAGTTTGTGAAACCAGTGGAGAGAAAAATACTGCTGTCATCTCATCTTTATTTGTGTCTGGAATGTTGACAAAAAAAAATGTAACTTTTGTTCTTTCTATGCAACTTTAAAAATGACCAACCTGCAAAACTGGATGTAAATTAGCAGAAAGCATCTAATATAGAATAACATCTGTGTTCAAACTGGATGACCCCGGTTGACCCCTGTGTCAGCAAGCACCCTCCGTGCAAGGAGCAAGTGTAGAGAATTTCACTGTAGGGATCAATGAAATACAAAGTTTCATTATCTAAACGTGATTTCAGGTGAAACTTTATTTTAAGGCAATGCATGTATATTACATGTTGGTGATTGACATCTTGGCGCTAAAAGTGCTACTCTGAGGATCCGTTGCCAAGGTAACGTGAATAAAAGGTGGAACTTTTTTTTTTTTTTATACCACCACCTACAGTGTACAGGATAGTGTAAAAGACTGTATGTGACGATCATTACTTTACATCGCAACTAAATAATTTTCAGTCCACGTATAATATTTATAGTTTATATGTGTCAAATTAAATTTCCTCCCTTTCCAATTGGGAGCAGAGGGAGCTCACTCTCAGAAATGGAAGGAAAAACGTCACGTGCCACTGGGTAGGCAAACAGTGTAATCGAGAATGACTGACACACTCCTTGCAGCGTGGAAAACTGATGAGTCTTTGTTTATGCAACATGCTATGGAGCTCACTAAGCGGATTCAGCCGCAGACTGTGGAGTCTGACCTGGTTGGTCTGCCATGGCTGGGACCGAGTCCCCAGTCTTCCTGCAGTCTGGATCCTAATTGACCTAGTATTGGTGCTGAAGATGATGTAAATGCTAATCCATATTAATGCTGAGACATGACCAAACAGAGCTCTTATTTTTCCTACTAACATTATAGGTGCTTCAGGGAGATTCAGTTGTGTACTTGTTATCCAATACTTCTGAAAGTTGGGACGCATTTTCAGTAAGGAGGGGTTGAATGACGATGTCTTCAATATAGACCAGCAGGGGGCACTAAAATTGTTTTGACTGCTCCAGGGCCAAATATTATGAATACAGTATGATTGATTGATGAAGGAGTTGCGCTAGAATGCGTTGCGTTGGGAAATGTGCAAGATTTGCAGCATGCATATCAGATTTCATCTACATGCATTAAAAATGCACAGAAATCGAATGTCATCACAAATATTGGATTTGCTGTCAAAACTTCGATCATTTCCATACGGCGTTTGAGTAGTGACAGCTTTAACTCCAATGTAGGTTTGCACTCTGACTCAAGAAATAAAGAGTTCCTGTTTCACATCATCGCCATTTGGCACAAGGATCAATCCAATCCATCTCACAAAAGTTCAACTACATTTTTTCCATTTTGAGACTACTTTTGTCCAATAGTCATTTTAGCTCATTTTATTGTTATATCATATATCATATCATTATACCTGAGGTCAGTGATTTAGGGATATCTGAACAGTGTTATGCTGGAATGTCTGCGTGAAAGCACACATGTATTAGTCGACATTTTTAATTAAATAACTTAAATTCAAGGGTCTCTTTGGGTGATAAAATTACTAATTCTCACTAATCATTTTTAAATGACATTCAAAAAAGGCATGGAACAATGTTTGGGTTTTTATTTTTTATTTTAACCACCTAAAATACTAAAAATAAGGCATGTAACAAATTTGTAAAGTTTTTAGCTTCATCAAACACTGAAAACCAGTAAGGTAGGCTATAACAGGTCAATGTTCACGTTGTTAAATTGTTTAAACATAAAGAAAATCCACAAGGATGTTTTTGTTACATTCAAGCAATTACCAAAAACACAATATTAAACACAAACGTTATTTTTCAACATCATATAGTCTAACAATGAAAATGGGCATACCCACAACATGCTGTAAAATATGATTTATCATGTTCAGTCAGTGTAAAATATTCCGAAACTACAAGGCATATGACATAAATAGTCAAGATTTTTCAAGTTATTTTAACGACATGCAACATTAAAAACTGCAAGGTTTAAAACTCCTAAATAAAGTTAAAGTTATTTTCAGGAAACAGACAATTTTACACTGTGTTTACAAATGTTGGCAGTTGCATTATGGGAGACAGATGATTGACACGGCAGCCATTTTGCTTCTGGTCTCTCTGCTTCCATTGTGTGAGAGATAGTAAATATCTGACACTGCCAGACAACCATAACACTTGTATCCTTGCGAAGAAAAACGTTAAATTCGCCCACGGTAAGTTAGATTTTTGTCTTTATTTTTTCACACTGAACTATTACTTGCTGTTTTGTGCAAAAAATAGGACGGATAAACTTCATTTTGTGTTGAAATAGCTTTGTATTTCGACGTTGTAAAAACGGAAAAACCAACTGCCGCGATGCCCAGGGAGAAAAACGGCTTTCTACTTCCACTGCGCTGCCGAGGCACAGAAATTTCCGCTCCACTTTGATAGGCATTTTCTACCTCGTTTCTTCGCTTCAATCTGTTGTTGCTTCACATATCTGTGCCGCTTTTCTGATAGCTACACTTGTCTTCTACTGTTTTGTGATAGTCGTGTGTGTACACATTGTCCGGTTTTGAGGAAAAATTTGAAAGTTTACGTCCCGCTCTTTGCCTGTATATTGGTAGGTTCATTTGGGTCTGCGGCCATAATCTTGCGGTATGAGGCGGGGTTAGTGCCGGTCGGCCCGCCCTAAAACTCTGCAGAATCAAATCCTATTGGTCCAAAAATACCACATAGACTCACAGGATTGGTTTATTTCCTGTTGGTCATCTGCATAATATTTTGATTGGTTGGGTTGGGATCTCTCAGTGTGCGGATTGGCCCGGCATGACTCTGTTTGTGCAGCTGCCAGACTGGAGGAAAAGTTTTCCCAGGCGGCAGCAATAGATTATGATTGAGTGAGGATGTAAGAGTTTCACATTGAGTGAGTTAAAATGGGAAACAGAAAAATAAATAAATTAATTAAATCACGTAAAAGATAAGATGGAAAGATAAGATGGAACCTAAACGGCCAGCTAGAGATTAGGTTACAGATATAACTAATAATAGACATACCAGATGTATTTATACTTTTTTAAAATAAATGTATTTTAGTTCTATTCAATAGATACACCAGAGACACATCATTAAACCCTAAGCCTTAGGGTTTAATGCCACACCTTAGGCCCTATTTAATATCCTCTATCACCAAAAACGTCCACACCCACCTGTGTAAACGAATATGCCTGGGGCCACGTGAAACAATTTTCACATGACTGACAACATATAGTTTTGCTCTGTGTGACAAATTATTGCGCAGATATTATCAAACTATAAGTTTAAATGCTCCAGATTATGTCCATGTGAATAGAAAGAACAATAACAATCTATGAACAAGTATATGAAAATATATTCATTATGGATATGTAAAAATAGTAGCAGCAAAATAATCAAGAATGAAAAATAATAAAAGTATGGAGTATAAAAATGCTGAAAAATAAATCTAACAAATTATGTAACATGAGAAAATATGGGTGATATGGATGAAATTAATATAACACCCAGAAGAATTACTTTGATATAAAGAAGTCTGTAAAATCACATGTTGAATAATGGACTTTATGTTTATCACATACAGCTGTGTGGTTATAGAAGGAATGATAAACTTTGTAATTTTTAAGTAGTACTACCTAATTTATTTTACATGAGATATTGTGATTTAGATTTTAATTAGTATTTACTTGTTATTAATTTAGACAACAATGAAACTGTTATAATTCTGTTAAAAATGCTAAAACGATATTGTATTATTGCTCAGCCCTAATAAATATTAGCTCTTGCCTCCAATACATTTCTCCTTAGCTTTTGCATTTAATGTCTGTAACGTTCACAGGGTTTGTGTTTCTGTTTTTTGTCAGGTGATATTGTGTCGTAATGGCTCGTACCAAGCAGACTGCTCGTAAATCCACTGGAGGGAAGGCTCCTCGTAAGCAGCTGGCCACCAAGGCTGCCCGTAAGAGTGCCCCCTCCACCGGTGGCGTCAAGAAGCCCCATCGCTACAGGTGAAACCCTCGTTCTCCGCAAATAGCTGCTTCTCTAACTCATTTTGATCCTCAGTTTACTGAAACCAATGCTGCCAGAAGCAGCGAGCTCATCTCCACTTTTTATGAAGTTAATGAAGTTGTCGGTTGATCATGAAAATAATTGAAAATGTCCTTAGTTATATTTTCTTTAACTCAGAGCCTCGAATGCAGATAAGTTTTATTGTAGATCTCACATTCAGACCGCAAGGTGCTAAAATGCTGTGGCTTTTCTGCTCACTTAATTTCCAGTGACAAATCAGCCTAGTTATGAGGACTTGTGTTTTCTTAAGAATTGATATAACATTTTGATATGCTTATTTTTTTCTCTCCTCAATCTTGTGTCTGCATTCAAGGACCGTCTAGTATAATTTGTAGGTTTCATGTAAATAAAGAATGGACAAATCAAGCTGAACAGGCTAAAATGCCATTTACAGAGCAGAGCATTGCCAAATACTCAAGTTGAATCATGCATCGTAAGGCATCTCTAAGTAACATGTGCTAAGCAAAATAAACAGTCCAAAGGAGAACTAATGGCAGCATTATATATTTATACGCCTGTTCAACTAAGTTCCAGCATGATAAGTTTGTACAGGATAAACTGAAACTATCAGGATAAACTGATAGTATAATGTAATTAAGAAAATAGTTGGAGGAGCTTCAGTTGAACATAAATAATGCACAAATTATTTGTTTTTGTCAGCACTGTAATATTCAGCAGACCACTTGTCTGCTGCAGAGTTATAGGTCTCATGTTTTGAGATCAGATTTGAGTTTGATCTTACTGCACCATCAAGTTAATACCTTTCTTTGCTCAGGAAATCAGACACATTTTTAGTTCACATTGTCATATACTTATTTGATGAATGAGCTCTAATACCAGCGAACCATTTATTTAGCATGGAAATGGCAGCCTGTTCATTCTGAAACACTGATAGTAAGCCAGGGATTGATCTTGTGTTTCAGGCCCGGCACCGTGGCTCTGAGAGAGATCCGTCGGTACCAGAAGTCCACTGAGCTGCTGATCCGCAAGCTGCCCTTCCAGCGCCTGGTGAGGGAGATTGCCCAGGACTTCAAGACCGACCTGCGTTTCCAGAGTGCCGCCATCGGAGCCCTGCAGGTACATTTTTGTGTGCACAGATATAAATTTTTGCTACCTGACACAATCGTCCCCCTCACACTTGTACTGTCCCTCTCTTGCCTGCAGGAGGCCAGTGAGGCATACCTGGTCGGTCTGTTTGAGGACACCAACCTGTGCGCCATCCATGCCAAGCGTGTCACCATCATGCCCAAAGACATCCAGCTGGCACGCCGCATCCGTGGCGAGCGTGCTTAAACGGCCTCTTTAATGTGTCACCTCTGTCCTCTTTCTCTCTACCTGTCACTGTCCCTGCCCTCAGTCCTTCATTCCACCCCCACCCTACCTGCCCTCACCCGTCCCTGTCACTCTCCTCCCCCAGGCCACCCTGCTTTCTTGGTAGACTTTAGAGTAATCCTGATTAAGAAAGAGATAGAAATATGTTGAAGTCTGGTCTCTCATAGTTTTTTTTTTTTGTTTTTGTTTTTGTCTTCACCAAATGTTTTAGGGTACCTTTTTTGTGCATGTAACAGGGTTCGCAGATCAGACGTGCATGCACACACATACTTAGACACACATTGTTGCACTGTGTCTCCATCATGCCTCACAAAAAAACAAAAACAAAACTGAGCTCTTCTGGATTCCCCCAGGGTGCAAAGTTGGCAAGTGTGTTCTGAGTGGTACCAAGCAAACTGAGCCGAAGCAGAGGGGCGTGGCCGCGGAGCTAGTCTGCTTAAGGGGAGCTGCAACTTCCACAGCAGGGTGCTAATAAAACTAGTCCCGAGGCCCCTGCCCTGTCTGCACTCACTCCTCCCCTCTCGCCCAGTCCGTCCCGCTATGCCCCAACTACCCTTCCCATCTCGATCTTCAGCCATGTCCACGATGGCTCGCTCACCTCGTTAATCTACGGTGGGAGGGGATGGCTGTCGGCTTGTTGGTGTGTAAGTGTGAGCTCTGATCTGCCAAACCAAGTGTATTCAACAAACAAACAAATATCTCTTGGTTGCTTAAGACTATTGATTATCGTTGTGCATATGGTGTCTTTTTTTTTTTTACGTATAAAATTCATAGATGAACATCTCTTGATTTCATCACTTACAGAATCTACAAAATTAAAAGAAACCTGATTGATAATGTTAGCATGATTATCACTTTTGGGTATTTTTTTTTCTTACCGTGATTTTTTTTTCGAAAATCAGGAAGGGCTTCTGTGTTTCCCAAGACAACTCATGTTCTAATGGCAGCCACATGGGGGCGACGATTTACCAGCTCCTCTCCCATTCAGCTTCTCACCTTAGATCTGTCACCACACATTGTGCTACTCTGTCTCTCTACCCTGTCTTTATCTCTTTAGATAGGCATTTGAGTCCTCACAACAGCATAAATTGACATTGTAGCGAGAGTTACACTGCATGTTTAGGTTCTGTTTCTCCTGCTTCCGGTGTAGATCTGACTGTAGAACCTGTCCATTTCTCAAAATTTGTGATACACAATATAACCTCATATTTGTTTTCTTTTATATTTTTTCTTATTCCTTGAGATTTTCAGACGTATAAATAAGCTGATCTTTGTATTTTCCAAATTTCTCATATTATGGTGGTAATAAATAGGTGTTACAAAAAATGATTTTGTTTGGTCTGTTTTGTTTGCTGTACAGTCTAAAGAGGATTACAGCAAAGACAAAGTAAAAACCCAACACAATTAGGTGTTGTGAGGATACAATGCAATACAGTATGAGTACAGCATATTGTAGGCTGGAGACCTACTGCATTTTACAGCAGTATGTAACATAGTGCTGTGAAACCAATTTACCACAAGAGGGAGACATTAAACAGGACAGCTATGGGGGGCCTCTCACCACACAGAAACTAAAACAAAAAAGATGTATTTCTAAATGATAAATCACTGACAACGTTGTAGATGAAAATCCCCAAAAGATTTCTACACACCAAATTTTGTTGATTTATATTTACAGGTCATACAGATGTGCCCTTAAGACTAGATCACATGTTTCTTAAACATCATTTTCATTAATATCTACAGTTAAAAAACAAATAAACGTCTACAGAAAGGAGGCATTGTGCTGGTGGTGAGAATTTTTGGCATATCTGTTTTATTGTTAAAACTTAAGAACTTAAGGTTTTGTGTAAGTTCTTTACTTGGAAACAGGAAGAAAATTGTGCACACTTTCACGACTCATTTTAGCCTCAAGTCTGATGTGGGCTCAACACAGCTAAGACATTCCCTTGTCACAGATGAAAATGCTTTTTTTCATCTTGAACTCAATCTGTCTTCCAGGTGTAACTAAATTATATAACTATATAAATGAATTCACTACAAAATTGCAGCAGTTAGGCTACACTGGTGTCTGCTGTAGTATTTAATACCTCTGTTTCTTTGAGTAGCTAACAGACAACACAAATTCAGATTGAGGAATCACATGCAAATTGATGTATTTTCAGGGTTCAAAATATATTCTGACTGAATGCCATTTCCATGCAGCAATAGTTTTTTTTTTTGTTTGTTTTGTATATTTTGAAACTCATCTGAACATACAATTTAAATGTTTAATTGCTTTTTTTTGATTTTATTCTATTTTTTTTAGTATGTGCTGTAAACTTTGTGTCAGCCACTTTTACTCAGATAAAAAAAGATCACCCATTAGCAAGTACAAAGCACTGTTACAGTCAGTTTCTTCACTGTTTCTGTCCTTCATATTAGATATTTACTGAGGCTGCTGTTTACAAACAGGCCTGTAAACACTGGAACACAACATGTCCTCCAATCCTCTAAACAAAACAAAACAAAAAAGAGATGGAGGACCAAGTAACATTACCCCAGGAATCTTTAAATCTTTGCAATTATCAATGTCACCCTTTGGTGCCCCCAAGTGGCAGCAAGAAATATATTGAATTTTCGCAAGTTTGACGGTTTTCATCACTCAGATAACTGTTTCATAAAATTATGCCTAATGAGCAGAGAAACACAAATGAGGTGTTGTGGACATAGTGATATAAGCACAAACTGGACATGCCACTTTTTTCTGTTTCTCACATGAACGCTTTAAGTTACTGTCAGAGGTGGGACTACATGATTTTGGGCTCTGGCCCTAGATTTTTCTAGAAGTCTGGATGAATCCTTACATGTGCAGTATCATAATGTAAAGTAAAAGTAATTTAATGTTCAGTGTTGTAACTTGAATATCAATATTAACGACATAAAAAAGACTAAAATCAAATTAAGGTAATTTTAAGTACAGTTCTATTTTTGTTTAACTTTTATTAATAATCATTCAATTATACATTTAAAGTTTTAATAATTTTATCATAGATCAGTGCTATCATGTCTGATTCTGGAGACATGATTTTGGAGAGGATGGGGGAAAAATACATGGCTGATTGATAGAGAATTACAAACTCTAACAAGTTACCAGTTTTCATTGATAGTCAGTGGGCATTTGGAAAAAAAAAAACTTTTTTTTTTTTTTTATC
>OMKZ01011451.1:1381-12507 GCA_900302535.1 Neoniphon sammara | reverse complement strand
AGAATTAGCTATTTTCCTCTGGGATAAAGGTTTATGAGATCCATGCAGCATGTTTTTGACGTTTTGACCTCTAGACACTAGATTTCATTTTTAATTCACTGAAACATTTTAGAAACATTATACTGCCTGAAATTTTAAAAGTTGTATGCTTAAAAGTTCCATATGCAAAATTGCTAAGTGAGCTAGACTTAACTGATAAAAAACATACATTTTGTACATAAATTCATGGTTGAGTCTGACTGGTTTTCATCGTTGGACTGAGGTGCTAATTCCATTTTGTCTGTTGAGTATAACTAGTCCTCACTTCAGTCGACCTTCTGCGATTTTGCCTTTAAGTTTGACACTTATTATTCTAATTATTTTAAATACTCTGGTGACAAAGGTGCTCACAAACTCTTATAAGGCCTAGATAAAAACCTCTCAAATCTCAAATCCACAAAGAACAGGCAGGAGCTACAGAGCGAGCCACACACAGATAGGCCTTGGATTTGAAACTTGCACCCACTGAACTATGAGGGCAGCTTTAACTTTGCTTGGCAACACTATGGCAACAGATTTAAGCACAATCCAGGCTCCGGCTCTGCCCGTGTGGCGGGGTTTTATTTCACCTTAAAGCAGGGAATGAGGCGGACAGAAGCGGGCTATCAGGTTCTGCGCTGGCAAGGGGTTCTGCTCACGCGGCAGGAGCAGAACAAAGCGCCGGTGGCCCTGGATAGCATCCATGGTGCGGCAGAGTAAGGCCCTGTGAATGGGACCTGTCACTTCCACTCAGCGCCGCCTGTGATCTGAGCCACCCGGAACGGCGCTCAGATAAGTGGCTAATCCCAGCATCCCCGCTGGCTCGACAGCCCCCTACTGCCATGACAACCGGAGGGGAATCTCCTCCAGCAACAACTTAATTGGATAATTCTCCCCTGTTTGACTGCGTGTTCCTCTGCTTTTGTATTTAAAATCGCGGTTGTCTGAATGGCTCTGCACTTTGAGAGTGGGGGAGGACTAGAACACAGTAACATTCAGATGGCACACATATGTAACCTGTGTGTCCAGACGTGTGTGTGTGTGTGTGTGATGCGAGTGGGAAAAGTGGAGTCATTTCTCCCATTGAAGCATAGTAAAGCAGACAAGACTGCAGGCCGCTGAGAGGCCTGGAAGTAGCTGTTAGCTCACCTGGGAGGGAGCGAATGAAAGAGAAAAACAGCCCCTCTTTTTAGCACCACAAAAAAGCGACCACTTAAACCACAGTAAACATTTATTGTTCTTTGGTGTCACAAAGCCCAAAGATTTATGGTTACGCCCAGTCAAGTCCCGGGTCCCACTATAAACAGATGCTCCACCCTTTTCCCCAGACTGCCGAGACACGGGGGCCAGTGCCAGGGGAAGTCATTATGCGCAGAGTGGGCGTGCATGTATGTCTGCCGCTGTGTGTATCTGTGTGTGTGTGTGTGTGTGGTGGGTAGCTACTGTAGTTGAAAATGAAAACAGCAGTGCTAGCATGGCATTTTCAGAGCAAGAAACCATGACTGCAACTGGACCATAAACTCAAACCCACACAAAAAAGTCAAGCCTTACATCCCTCAGTGACTCTTAGCACGAATACATAAAAACTGATTAATAAAGTGGAGGTATCTGGCTCAGCCTGAAGATGCTGAGCAATTTTTTTTTCCTCACCTCGTTTAGAAGAAGGAAGCGGCCTTGTGGAAGCCTGAGAGGAATTACTCCTGTCTTAAGGCATTATTCGCACAAGTGTATCGCAGGGGCAGATAGCAGAGCAAAAAGAGAGGGATGCAGATGTTTATAAGTCAGGAAAAGAAAATGATGACGGATTCAGTTTGGGGAGACGAGATGAGTGAGCTTGGAGAAAGAAAGAATGAAGAGAGAGGAAGTAGAGATGAAGCGAGGGGAAAGGGGAGACAGTGAGAGTCGAGAGAGGAAAAGGGAACCGACGGGAGCCAAGGCTGTCCTGGCGACCTGTTCTTCTTAACCCTTTCCCTCCCGGACTGTGATTCTGGCTCCCTGTCAGAGCTCAGGCAGACCCAGAACCAAGCGCAAACTCAAGCTATCAATCATCTGCTAGGTTCTCCTGCTTCAGCAGAACACCGTGTCCTCAGCTTTTATTGATATCTGCTGCTGTATAAATAATGTGTGTATCAACCGCACTGGTCCTTAAGTGTTAACCTCTGGCTTCACTTACCCTCCTCACAGGCGGCGCCGCTGAATCCTGGACAGCATTTCCACTCCAGCGAGGTCACAGTGCGGTACACCACCTTGTAGGAAGGTCTGACCACCGTCCTGTAGCTGGGGAACATAAACAAAATCCAACGCAATCACACATACTAGACTGCTCAAGTATAATACTGTGCAATTGTGTAACCGTGATAAATAAGTGTTTCTCTGTGGTATGTGCTCTGTGAGCTTTCTAAAGCTTACCGAGCCCCAGGAGAGGAAAAATGAGGAAAATTCCACCCTCTCACACTGTCATATATCATTAATCTGTGATGTCCAACGTATCCAACTCCATTTTTTAAATGAAGTGTCATAATTTGCTTCTCTGTGGTGCACATATTACCTCAACCTGCATCTTCTTCTTCTATTTCCCAGCATGCCTTTCAACAAAGCCCAAAGACAACACGCACAAACCTCTTGGAGTCATTATATGATTTAAGTGGAGACAGTGATAGTGATAGCATAGTAACAGCAAGAGAGTGAGTTTTTCCAGGTCAAAAAAAAATGTGAGTCTCAGGCCTCAATGAAAACGTCTTGTGGCTGCATTGCATTATGGTCAATTGAGGCTGTAATGTCGGTTCTGGTATTCCTGTCTGTACCGCAATGGATTTCTCCTGTATGACTGTTAAACACTGTGAAAGGCTGAACACAGAACGAAGCCATTTTTCTTCAATTCTGAGGGGCTGACACAAAAACCTGACTTTTATCATTATTATTATAGATAGCTGAAAAAAATCTACTATGCTATAAATCTATATGGCAAAAGAAAACTACATCAAAGAACAAAATGCAAGGTATGTCTCCTGCAGCTGTTTTTAAGTGTTAAATTGTTGTAGGGTGGATTTTTCATTTCATTCATTTTTTTCCCATTCTCACCTGCCCCCTGTGCAGCCCTGTGGCCAGCGACATGTCTGGTAGACCCGCTGCAGAAATGTCCCATTCTGTACCTGGCAAGTCACCGTCTTAGTGACCGTATGAGGACACCAGTTCCTGAGAGAGAGAGAGAGAGAGAGAGAGAGATTGATGAAATCACATCTTAAAAATGGCAAATCAGGTAAGAACAGTTTATACATCCAAGGTAGAGGCCATGCAACATAAAATGCAAAAGAGCCAGACTATCTCCCCCTAAATCATGTGCCCTCACACTACAGCACGCGCACAAAAGGAAATTAGCCATGCACTCACACTCAATAAGCTGTCCTCTGCCCAGGGGTTTCGATTCCCTCCTCCCCTCCCTTCCCTTCCCCCCACCTTCCCTGTTTTGAGACTCCTTTATGGTGTTTACATGGGTTCAATCAGCCATGAGATTCGCAGGAGTGCATTGTGGGCTCTATTTACATTGCGGTCTCTCCCCTATCAATACACATCCGTTGGCTTTCGTCTCAGCGGGTCTCAGAAGAGGCAGAGTCACCGAAGGGGGGTGGAGGGGGATGCAGGGGTCCCACACTGAGATTAGAGTGAGTTTTTCAACACGGGCTAATGCCGGGTCAGGAGTCCACTCCCTACGCAAGACATTATCAGGATTCACTTTGCACAGCTGGGGAGGCTGAGAGAGAACTGCCCTGCCAGGAAAAAGCTTATGTAAAGGTCAGAGGTGAAGATCTGATTGTGAGGATATGATCAGTCAGAGCAGGTCTGTGGGGGAATGCTGCCTTCCATTCACCTCCAGCGTCTCATTTTCGGCCTATAGAGTTATTTTCACAATGCAAGAAACTCTTGTTACAGCTTTCCACTGGGCGAAAAGTCACCCAAAAATTAGACAGAGGACGGATTCAGTGGAGCGGAGTAAGAGCTAAACTAGGTTTTATCCTGCTACCCTTCTAACAAGAGGAGATATCTGATCCTGATTAGATTTGGAACGACGGTATGGTTCCAATCACGGCATTATAGGTCAGAAAAAATTATAACAAGCAAAAATTATTCTCATGAAGTAAGAAGAGGAGCTGTTACTGTGGTATTCATTAAACTTGCCCTAAGTCGAGGCGCCCTCTGAATGAATGAAGCCACTGGCAATACAGGCCAGAGGAAGAACCATAACAAAACTCTCTCAGATTAACATGGCAGTGAGACGTTGAGCCTCGGAGGACCGCTTCTGTGAGATTCAGTGAGCAGATAGGAACCACTGCCTAATGAAAATGAACAAAATGTGTTTACCTTAAGGAATATTAGAAACACAGACCTGCAAAAATGACATTCATGTGTTTGAGATTGTGGTATTTTTCTATTCATCAAATCAAGGAAACATGGAAGTGTAGTTAGAGCGCTGTAATGTATGGAAAACATGCTGAGGCTGTTAGAGCTAACATGTGTTCACAGCCTTTTATTAACAATGAAGTGTACAAATACCCTGATTAGCTTCATATGGCTATAGCCGAGGGAGGGACACGGGAAACCATTACTATAGCCTGTGTTTATACAATCACTAGCATGTATAGAGAGAGGCCTGTATGTAGAAACCACAAAGGAGGCTGTGTGCCTCTTAGCACATAACTACACTTTGTGTGTTCCGCTGCCAGTGTGTTTGCAAGAGTGGGAGGGTGTTTCCACCAAAGTCTGTTTGTCAATATGAGAAACCATATGTTTGTGTGTGTGAGAGAGAGTTTACACTAAAGGAAACTGCCAAAGGCATAGGATGCAGAGCAGCCTTCATCCAGGTCCCATTAACAATCCCCACATGTTGCGGTGCCCGCACACAGACCTGAGCCGGCCAAGTGCAAGCGAGGGCAATACTTAGAAATATCTGTGCACCCTCACGGGGCTGAAGAGGCATTTCTGATTATAATCACAGGTTCTGGCAGTTGCACCTCTGTGATTTCATGAAGAGGCAGCCACTTGCACTGGCTGTCTGTTACTGTAGTGATGTAATTCGCTTTTGTTTCACTTACGTAAGTGTCAAAGTCAGACTTGTCACCCATATCCCTGCAAACAAAAGCAGGGTGACGAAGATAGCGCTTATTTTTTTGTTCTGAAAAAGTTATTTTGGAAGTTTGCAGTTATCAGTGAAGAATGCTTCAGTTGGAAGCAAAGCCTGCAGAATACATGATCCAGGGAAAGGAAAAGGAAAATGTGCAAAAGTAAGACATGGCCTGAACTTACTAATCGTAAACCATTGTCACAAGCGAGGCAAGTGGATAATAAATCTGCTACAAGTGTTATTTAACTAAAGGCACTCCCTTAGTGTAACTTAGTATATCCATCAGCTGTACAGCTACCAAAATGAACAAGGATCTACACCATGTTTGCTTTGCCTTGTCCAGATAAAGTTGCTTTAAGCAGCACGGGTGGAAACAGCCAGGCTGTGGAGGGGCTGTGGTCAGGTAGGGCCAGGAGCAGGGGGGCTAACCCCAACTCCTCCCCACCACTTATCCTCCAGAACCAACAGATAAACATCAGAGTTTCCCAGGCTGGGAAGAGGCCACGGCTTCACCTGGGAACAGCCAAGAATGTCACCAGGGGGTAAGAGGGGAAGTGGGGGTGGGATTTTACGGTCTCCCGCTCTCTCTTTGCATTGCACTTATGCAATTACAAAAGCGGGAACACAAACCAGTGCCATTTCAGTGACTGAAATAACAAATGTGGTTGACATAAAAGAGCTTACAATAGTATGTTGATTGACATGACAATCTGCTGCCTCATGCTCCAGCAAAACATCACTTGGCAATTCATACAACGCAAAATAAGTATGTGACATGGATTAAAATGGGTGGGTAATATCACTGAAACAATAAATCAGATACATTCAGCTGCTCACTTGAACCAATGCAGACTCATAAACACAAAACTCTATGGAAAGAAGGTTGGCACTTAAAAATCACAGGCTTTTGATGACTTTTTATGAATGTTAAACAGCACAGCAGCAAGAAAACAAACACATTCAGCCCCTTGGCCTTCTTGTTGTTACTTGCTGTAATTTTTCCCTTGGCCCTGCAGCCCTGAGATAACAGCATTAACAGAGCGCAGGTAACAGCACTATTGCCTCGGGATCTAAAAGACCAAAGCTAATCTGAAAATCACACTTGTTTACTTGCCTGACAGCAAATAACCGCGCTCAGTTAGAGAGAGCTACTGTGTCACGGTCCATTGAATTTTTGTCTGGCTTCATGCACGTCAAGGGACACAGGTGCTTGATGCTCTCGTTCTTTCTCTCGAAAATGTTTTACAGTCGACACCCTCGTCTTGCTGGAGGCGTCCTTTGCGTTGTGAAGTGTGAAACTCACCAGCACCATGCTGCTTCACTGGCAAAAGCACCAAGCAGGCCCTCGGTGAGTATCAGGTCTCTATGCAAACATGGCGCACTCAGAATGCAGGGCCCAAACTAAATAAATCATCAGCCATCTCTCGCAGTCACACACATCACAGCCAACACTTAAGAGAAAAATCCTCAATTCTTAAGGGATGGAAAAATCACAGCTTTGGCCCATCTGTTCCTCGACACTACGGACGCCAAGACAGTAAAACATTGGGGGAAACAAAAACGTGCTGAACCCCAAATGAATGGTATGTTGATGGAGAGCTCATGAACCTGTCAGAAAATCCTTTAAGGAGTCGTTTCTGTGCCCTCACCTCCATGTGTCTGAGGACTCATACAACGTCCAGCCTGCATCTTTCATTATCACATTAATACTATTAATTTTGATTACTCAGAGGTAGAGGTAGACGTGGAGAGCCAAGCCCTGTGAAGCCGACAGAGGGCTGACGAGGGCAAAAAGCTGGACAGACTCGCAAAACAGAACAGAGACACACTATGGTTAAGAAAAAAAAGAGTCCAGTTGCACTCCCTGCTGCGCTCTCTGCTCCGCTCTTTTACCCCTCTCAATAACTCCCTGCATGTGGGACGTAGCCGAAAACTCCAACCCCCTTTCAAAGCTACCAATCCATTCTTGATAGCGTGGGAGGAGGAACAGTCAAAATTATGCTTGAATTGTAGTATGATAGAAATCTGAAGGAATTTCACAAAATTTCTGGCTGTGGGAAAAATACTTGAGGGGAACAAAGGACAAAAGACAGATGTGGCAAACGGCCAGAGAGGAGAGGAGAGAAGAGGAGAGGAGAGGAGAGGAAGGTCATTTCACCATGGGGGTCACACAAGGGGGCTTCCCATGGGAAAAAGGAAGAGGAAGGATAGACAATTATGATGCACTGTGGGCCCCTGGGGACAGAGAAGAGGCATGAGATAAATGTGGTGCAACAACAAATGATAGAGAGAGAGAGAGAGAGAATGACATTAATGAAGACACGGGGACATGACATTCCTCGAGTTATAATCTGCAGCTGCTGAGAAAAAACAGAGCTGTAAGAGTCAGAGCAATTTGAGGAGCTCAGAAGCTTTTTACAATACGATGTAATGTACTGTAAATAAAACATAAAATAAAGAAAGTTTGGGTATAATCTGAAAAAGAACGAAGAAGAAGACTTGGAGAATGAGAAAGAGAGAGAGCTAAACAAAAAGAGATTAAAGTACTGATGATGTATTTAATTTGTTTACATTTGTGGAACATTATAGAGCTGCTGGACGAGAGGTTAATGGAGACTATTAACGGTGGCCCGTTGTGCTGCAGTTCAAAGCCATCGCGTCTGTGATGAATGAGAGGAAGAGACGGAGCTCTTCTACGAGACCTGGCAAGAGAACTTCTTCGACCCTGATAAAAAAAAAAACTCCCGCTCTGGGTCAATGAACCCACAAAAGCAAAACATCTAGAAATCATCAAAGCGCCACAGCGAGGCCTTTGGAGGGCCGGGCAAAGTGAGTCACAGAAAAACTGGGAAAACTCTCATCCACCTTTGTGCCGGGAGGAGAAAGTCTGTTTTGAGCATTTGGGCCTGGAGCACCTGCGAGTTTTGAGTGTGTTTGTGTCTGTGTGCGGTTTGGTATGCGTGCCTCTTTTTTCTGTTTTTGTAGTTGGAAGTGAAAAAAAGGGAATTTGGCATCTCCATGTTCTACTACCGCACTGATACTATTTGAGGGAATTCCCCTCAGTTGAAGAATTCACAATATAACATACCTACGGCCTCATATAGCCCAATTAGTATTCATTAATGTGAGTTGTTTCCAACAGCAAGAAACCAAAGAACTTGAGGACGCTAAGCTGTGATGTCACGCCAGCTCACAGCTTAGAGCTGCTCCATTGACCATGAATGAGACACTGACTTTGTGGAGTGGACACTTGCAATGTTTGTCTGAACCAAATGAGCTGTAATGCAATGGTGGTGCTGGCATATGGTCTCATTCATAGAAAATCATCCTGGTCACTGGCACAGTCGCCACATGCGTCTATTCATTATCCATGGAGCCGTACGTGTTAGACGTGTGAATCTGTGGCTTAACATCAATTCAATTCACGATTCACTCGTTGGTGATTCAATTTTCCAGTTCAAGTCAACGATTCGAGTGCTTTTAGACGAAATTTTATATACATTAAATAATCACATGCAATAATGTAAGACTACCTTTTTAGTCTCAAATGTGAAAAAAATATGACAGCAGAATTTCTCGGACATTAAAAAAAAGAAGAAGACATTTTTGACAGAAAAAGTCCAAAGTCCGGATGAACTATGAATGATTCGATTCAAAACATTTCATATCGATTTGGGCTACAGTCAGAGTGATCGATGAAATCAGTGAATCATTACACCACTAGTACATGTGTATGGTATCATGGATTAGTAGGAGACAGTGATTAATTGTTACTAGTTTTGACAAAAATTGTCCTAGAGCACACAGTCTATTTATCATTTCAATGGTGAAATTTAACTTCTTCCCTTTAAGCTGTTAAGAAACTGTCCCTGTCATCTCCATCCCCGTGGTTAAAGGAATGTTGATATGGTTAAGGTGGTGAAAAAAAAAGAAAGAAAGGAATGTTGATATGGTTAAGGTGGCGATGGCTCAGACGGCCTGACAGACCGTGACGAGTCCTCTGCAGAGGAAGAAGAAGAAGAAGAAGAAGCAGGCCAGACAAGAGGGAAAGAGGCAGCTACCTTCTTAACCCCTGGCTGTGCTGAGCTCATATAGTCATTAAGCAGGACAGGGGTGGGTGAACACTTTATTGGCTATTCTACAGAGGAACTGCACCAGTCAAGAACTTACTCAGGAGTTGTTAATCTCCCTCTGCTTGGGTAATCACTGTGTGAAGTCAGGGCCCATCTAGGAAAGACATTGTTAGTTTTTATTTTCATGTGACAGACACCTTTCCCAGTCCTCTAAAATTAATATTCCCCGCTTAAATGCCTAAATCCCCTTGACATTGCCCAATGACAAGGTTCACAGTCATTCCTGCTGCTTTGTGACTTAGGAATGTCAAACTGCTCATGCCGTCTGCTCTCTAAAATCCAATTGCCACTGTTTGGCTTTTGTCGACACACCATAAACATGTCTGTCTTCATAGATCAGGCCAGACAGCAGGTGGACTGAGACTTTTCAGCTCCTCTAATGTCACGTCAAACCCGCTGACCTCTCTCCGCCTGCTGCTGACTCACAGCAGCGGCCCCCTCTCCGTCCGTCCCCTCCATCCATCCCTGTCTCTGCGCTGCAACTTTCAAACAGCAGCAAGCCGAGTAAACTGTAAACTCATCTCCCTCTTCCCAAAACAAGCCCAGATGCCGCAGAGCCCCAGCTGCGTGTGTTTAGTAAACATGTCCACAAACCTCTGGCAATGAGTGACAGGGGAGGTAAACCAGCGGACCGAAGCTGGGACGTCTCCAAGCCACTTGGACACCTGGTCCAGGACAAAGGCCTCACCAGCCAGGACGGTCTCCGATGTCCAGCCGCAACCCAATAGCTGCACACACACACTTTGAATCTAACAGCATTTGTTAGATGGGAAAATGTCATCTCTTCGTTACGCACTGGCCAGCCTCCAAGCTGAGCACTTGCTTCATCCAGGAGGGAAGCAAAGCTGGCTCCTTTTGTGTTTAGTCTGATGACTCTCTTTCAGATCCACCCTCATCAACAACTATGCTATTGCACAAGGAGAGACACTCACTCATTTTAATAAGACCTGACAATTTCATACCCCTGTTCTTTGAGTGACCTTTTTCCTCTGTTGTTATTCAAGTGCACTTTATTGCACATTTAAAAATCATCACCTCCCTTACCCGCTATCTATAACCCTGGTTCAAGATGCGTCTCCGCTGGGAGTCACATAAGAGCTGGACTTATACTGGCAGTTGGTGCTTTGTGCCTGTCTTGTGCGGAGCTTACTGCTAGATCCTCTGAGGAGCGAATGCAGATCTTTTGAGGAGCACCCTGACAGCTGAGAGGGAGCAGATGTTGGGACAGAGGAGCACTGCTGCTGCTGCTGCTGCTGCTGTTGCTGGACCAATAAAGAGCACAGCAGAGCACAACACAAAACTCAGAGAGCGAGCCATAAGGGCCACACAGAGAGAGGAGGTGTGTAAGCTGGGACAACAATGAGGATGGGAGTCAGCAGAGCTCGTTGCGCTGCCAGGACAGGAAAAAGGAAACCAACTGTCAGGAAGACAATAAGACCCACTAAATGGATTGGGATGGGAGTAGGTCTGCATTGGCATTTATTGATTGCATAAACAGTGGAATAAAAGGAGGGGCTAAGGTTAAAAGATTGATAGCCTGGGAAAACAGGATGTCTGAACCTATAGAAAGACATACAGTAAGTTTAGGTAATTTAATAACATAAATGGGCTATATAACCACAGTTTTCCCCTCTTACCTTTTCTGGTAGACTGAGGTGTGAGCGGCGGCTGTCTGGTCTCTGCTCAGCTGTGTCCCGGTTGAGTAGGTTTTGTAAAGTCCCGTCCTCCAGGTCCCGTCAACAAAGGTGGCCAGCCACAGTAGCAGCGCAGTCCAAAGCAAACTTTTTCGATAAAGCGCGGACACGCACTCTTGCTGACACGGTCCCATTTCCGTGGCGTCAAAAGTACGGCGCCTG
>OMKZ01011449.1:1269-11864 GCA_900302535.1 Neoniphon sammara | reverse complement strand
CTGAGCGTATAGAACGAGCCGCAACACAGATTAACACGGGGCTCAGCAGCTTGATGACACGGCTGTGGAAACGACACATGGAGAGAGAGACGGGGTAATAATATGATCAGCACTCCTGTGTTTGGGTCTGGGGTAGCGGTTGGGTGGTGGGAAGGTAAAAGCTGGAATGAACAGAACAAACAACTCTCTCTTTCTTTATCTTTCTCCATGCATTTCTCTCCCTCTCTCTCTCTCTCGCGCTCTTTCTCTTTTTCTTTTTGTCCAAAGTGGACTGGGAATTGACAAAGTGGCCCTGAAATGATTAGTGGCTTCAGTCATTTTCATCCCACTGCATGTGTGCATGTGTGTCAGTGTGTGTTTGTTTGTGCCTGTGTATATGCAATAAAACAGAAACAGGGCACAGGGCTAACCATTCTGTGGGTGGAGGAAACTTATAACCATTTAGTCCTCCGATGATGACATTGCCTTTGGTTGCACTGTTGACAGTTGCTAAGCCGGAAAGCTGTTATTTTGGCTTTTTGCATGAGGGTCAATTACCAGAACACGTGTTATTCCAATATCAGCAGAACTTTCTGACCTGAGTTTGTGTGTCTCTGTGTGTGTGTGTTAGGCAGTACAGCTCTTTCAGTGCATGTCCCTGTGTGTATGTATTTGTGTGTGTGTGTATGTATATCATCCTAATGTCTGCTGTGAACCCAGCGGCCTTTCACCTCGGCCTCACCCAGGGTATATCTGCATCTTGTAAATGGCTGAACTTGTAACCTGCTGTGCTATTGAAGATTAGCCTGGAGTCTGCCATTATAAACACGGTGAGTCATGTTCATTAGACCTGAATGGGCGTACAGATCAGCCCGAGGTCAGGCCATTGATGATCAAAACACCAGTTGACAGACTGACGCCCCTGTCATGCGCCGTATTTTTCTTGATCCACGCACAGCCGCTGTCTACTGTTTGCGGCCACTTTGGTAACTGGATATTTCCACGGGTTTGATCACATTGCAATTAGAGCAGAGGTTCTCCGTTTTATTTACATTGGTCACGTTTTTATTTCCTATTGATTTGTAGCGCAAGCGAAGCGCAGTCAAGCTGTAAAAGTGTGTCATGAACTTGGATGGAGTGAGTGTGAGAGCGGCATCCAAAAGCCAAGGGATTCGGCTGAAACAGACGAGCGTATTATCTTACTGCTCTGCATTCTCCGGGATGTCACTGAGTAATAAATTAGCTCATAAATCATCATTACAGTGCGAGGGCTCTGCTTTGACCCAGGCTCTCTTGGTGTAATGGATGCTGGATGAAACAGGGCCTGTGTGTATCTATGCGTGTGTGTGTGTAACACTAGATGCAAGATGTGGACCACACAGGAAACTGTTAAGGATGAGAGGCCAAAAACTCTGCATACCTTTGCTTCAGGATCTCTCTGTATCTCTCCCAACTCCAAACATGACCTGCTTGTTTTTTGGTGTTAGCAATTCATTTTGATTTTTTTCCTTTTTTCCTTTTCTTTTTTAGGCTTGTGTGTGAACACATGCCTGCTTGTGTTGAGTATGCATGTGCTGACAATTTTCCTTCTCTATTTTTTTTTTTCTTTTTTGAGGGGCAGTGAGTGTGTGCATGCATGCCTGCGTTTGAGCGTGAGCTGAGTGTGTGCGGACATACAGGATGTGTGTGTAAAGTCCTGCTGTCAGCGCTATCGACCAGCAGTTGAGGAGTGCCTCCGCTGCCCTCCTTGTGGAGCCAATTTTCCCTCAGGAAGCAAAATGACTCAGTTGTGGTTTGACATTGTGTGTGTGAGTGCATATGGTGTATGTGTGTGTGTTTGCATGCGTGTGTGTGTGTGTGTGTGTGATAGAGAGAGAAAAAGCAAGGGTGAGAAAGAGAGGAATACAGAGAAAGAGCATGTAAGATTGTGCGCATATGCACATTGCATGCTCACTTATTTGTTTGTGTTTCTGTGTGTGTGTGTGTGTGCGTGTGTGTGTGTTCAAGCATATTTACGTGGTTACATGTTTGAGCCCTGGGACTGGCATACTTTTTTTCCCAGGTCAGTTTGAGGTCTACCGGTGTCCTAAAATATACCGCTCATTCCCCAGAGTAGGAAATGTTTTATGACAGCTGGTGCAGACATCGCACCACTACGCCCCAAATGTAAAGTCTAAGAGGAGCGCACACAGGGTGCTAACAAAACCAAAACACACCCAGACAAAACGCATAATGTAGGAATGGTCCCATGGATGCGGAAATAGCTCGTAAAGTGTTCAAGATTTCGAAGACGATGGTGGGAAGTCTCATGTAGTGTGTACATTCGTCCAAACGCGGCCAAACGCCAATCGTAAAGTCTTCCTCCAGGGACCTCACTCACATCAAGGCTTCACTCACTGTCGCTGAATTAAGGCTGACCCCCTGGTTGAATGCTAGGCCCACACGCATGGAGGATGGTGGACGAGAAACGCCGGTTTGGCCCCCGCTGGCATCACTCAGCACTGTTACATCATCGAGTTACGTTGTCGTCATTGTTTTGAGCTGCGAAACGCTGGTCCACCTTCCTTTGCTTACACAGAGTGTTTATTTGGCCGGAGAGCAAAGCGAACGCGAGGATTGAATTAAAACTTTTCACATTTGCTGGTCACGCATGAGCTCATAGTGTAACTTGATGCAAAATAGCCTTTCAAATAACCAATATACAAAGCTATAAACCAAATGGAAGTGATTTCCGGCGTATCGAGATGCTTTATGCTTTTCAGACCAATATTTAATACTCTCCAGAGCTTCATGGTTGTGTGTGACTGTGTGTGACTGTGGGGGTGTATCTGAAGTGGACGGATTTTATTGTATTTTTTCCCCCAGAATTTTTGGGGTGTGTGTGTAACACTACAGAATGAGGTGACCTCATTCTGAGTGGGAACCACCCACGGGGGAATCCCCAACTCAGACTGTTTCTAGGCCTATGCATCCGTGCATATGTGTGAGTTTGTCTGTGTATCTCTGCCATATGCTGAAGTAATGGCCGCCCTCCTGGGGACTGCTAAACCCTGGAAACTGTGATTGGGTGGTCCTGTGTCTCAAACAGCGACAATTGCTTGCGAAAGGTACGGCAAGTGGGTCGAAATAAAAGCCCGAAGTTGCTGCGATGCCGCTGCAGTGAGCTCCTAATGCAGTAAACTAATTCCTACAACAGGCTGAAGTGCTTATCTTAGCCCCTAGGTACACTGGGAGCGGAGCGGCTGTGATGGTTTTCTCAGCTGTGAAGCCTGGCAGTAATGTATGCAAGTAATGAATGCAAGCAAGCCCAACCAAGCCTTTGAGTTTATTCAAATAAATTCCACTTTTATTTGATCTCGCTGGAGTCCATTTATCACACTCAGGACACGCACGCGCGCAAACGCACACGTGCACGCAACCTCGCGGCTATCAGGAGGAAACGGGAGGCCTGCGTGGACGGTATTAGCATGAGAGTGAAAAGGCAGCCCTTCCTGTATGCTGTGATCTGACTCATCTCTGTTCAAGAACAACAGCCAGGCGCACAGTACACTGATGCTGGTGACCGGACAGGAAAGGTTTGGTATCCATCACCCCGGAGGGAGCGGTGTGGGTGAGTGTGTGATATTGCGTGTGTTTATGCGTCCACGTGAGTCTGTGTATGCACGGAAACATGTGCGCCAGTGTGTGATGTATTTGTTTGGTGAAGTTTGGGTGTTGTGCAGGCAAAGCGGTTCCCACTTTGAAGCTCTCTCCTCCACCTGCCCCCTTCTTCCTCTCTGCCTGACCAAACCTCCCCTGCTTCCAGCCTTTTCCTCTTCCTGATTTCGTCCTTGCCTCCCTCTGCCTGGGACAAGGGAGATCGTTATAATCATGCCACGCACAGATACAGACACACACACACACACACACACACACACACACACACGCTTTAAAGCTGTGTGTTTGCATGTGTGCAAATTTGTGTGCGTGTGGAGACTAGCAAGAAAAGAATGCAATTCCCACCGAGGGGGGGATAAATACCCCATGTTCTCAGAAGAGGGATATATATACTGCAACCACACGGCTCAACCCTGTTACCCCCACCCACACACACACCCACACACACACACAGGTCTAGATGGCTGCTCTGGGTTCCGGTGCTGTCTCTGTTTGGCCTGATTGAACTGTCCTGTAACAGATCCACACAGCCAGAGGAGACATCATGCGATACCTTCCCACGGCATTCTCTCATCAGCACGCAGACATCCACTGAACTGTATTGATTAGGCGACAGAGCGGCGGTTTGTCCCGCTGCGCTCTGTAAGTCTGCGCCTGCTCACACACACATTCAATTCACCAAGGAGGTTCAAGATGTGTTTTCCTGTTTACTTGATACAGTGATACAGATGAGGGGCGCCCACATGATGCAGAAAAAGTCTCTCTCTCTCTCTCCCTCACACACACACACACACACATTTGTATTGCTATACTTGTGAGAACCTTCCTGTATTGCATTCATTCCCCAAAACCCCCTCACCCTCCTCACTCCATGCCAAACATTAAGCCTAAACCTATAATCCTAGACCTTAAAGCTTTAGTACAAAACTTCTACATATAAATAAATGTGCTGATGATTATTAAGCCTAAAACTCCCTGCATTTTGCAAAAATTGTGTCCTTGGCGACCTTCCTGCACTGGTGCACAGTTAACCTTTAGTGATTCGTTATACACCAGCAACACAGCACTTTATAATTTATACTGGAATTGTATAATGGAAATTATAGCACGGTTAAGTACCTTGTCTGATGGTTCCATGACTCTCAGTTTGTTTTCCTTCCTGTTTTTCTTTGCCCGTTTGAAAGGCATTCCTCCTGTGCAACCGAGTGTGTTTTCCACGCATTTAATTTACTGCCACAAGAGGGAGACAAATCATACAGATCTGAAAAACTCTATAAACTCAGGTCATAACCGAAACTAGCCTGTAACAACTGATAATGTAGTAGCAGCCGGATAATGTAATAACTTGCAGAAATGTCATAAAAATGATATAATCAATGGTTAATGTAATAACATGATGTTATCACTAGGGATCTACCAATTCCAATCCTGGTATCATGTTGGCAGCCTATTAATACCAGGCTAAAATGCAATATCTGTACTGGAGATTTTACTCAAGACTGTCGAGATTTTCTCCATTTTTGGCACACACAAGCCCGTGTTTTGGAAATGGTGGGAAAGAGAAGGATTTTACATTTTGTCAGTTATTTTGTCTAGTGACCCCAAACTAATGCTCCAAGAGTAATGAATCCCATTGATATTTAGCATCATTCAGTTACAAAACAAGTACAAAACAGTTAAAAGTGGTATTAGTGCATTTCTAGTTATTACATTATCTGGGAGTTTATTACATTTTGACAAATTATTAGTTAGCAGTTGCTGTGCAGCCCTCTGAAGATGATTATCCTCATCTTTCTATCTTTGTGGCTCATTTAGTTTTCAGAAGTATATACAAGAATACACCCACACCCTGACCCACTGACATTTAGTTGTCCATGTCTTGCTGATCCCCAGAGGGGAGACATTTGCGGTGTGAGATTAACAGCCGAACTCCTCGAGTATGACTTCACACCACAGAAGAAGGGGATTTTTAGTCCCCCATGTTGAGAGCACCACCCTTTGTTCTTTGTTGCCTCGGCAAGGTGATAACCATCTCTTTAGTCCGGCTCGGCGACGTGATGAGATTGGCATTCACAGCTCCAACAACAACTTTGCACCCACCTGGAAACTCCACCCGATTTTATGTAACACCGTGCTATTTCTGCCCTGATGACAAAGCAGGCTCTGAGGAGTCCTCTGGGAAAACTTTGATATGAAGAAGACACAAAAAGTTTACCAGACATAAAGACAGTTATAAAGAAATGGTATTTTATTGAAGTCTACTGTGACTTTGAGACACAACACTGAAACTAAAAGACAGATATAAATATTGGAAATGCATGGTGCTGTGAACACTTATGGCATGACCGATCTGAAAGGCTCTCTTATAGATAACCTTATAAGTTTGCATCATTTGTTGTCCACTTCTTTTGCTAGAGAACCCTGGAATAGATACTTTGCATATGAATTTGATTATCCTTTTCTAAAAAACAAACAAAAAGCATCACGTATTTGGGCAGAGCTTTTTTCCATCCGAACACATTGATTTGATTAAGACCCCAAAAAATGATCTAAAGATTATGAGTCAGAGCAATGACCTTCAGCTTATTTGGTGAAAACGCACATCAATTCAACCCGTGTCAGGGCAAAAACCCGACATGACTCATTCGTGCACGCAGACAAATACAGGACACCAAACAGTTTACTACAATGATTAATGGCATAACCCAAAACAGATTATAAACACATATTTTTTGGTAGGTATTTACTGCAGATGTATGCACTAGCAGTGGTACAGAATGCATGCCAGTTACTTTTGTTCTTTTAGTTACTTTAAGGGAGCTTTTTTCTCTTTTATTCAACCAAAATCGTAAAGTGGCCAGCATCATATGACGCAAGACAGTCTTCCCATTAAAAATACATAAAAATCAATGAAGCGAGTCGCTGAGTAGTGTGTAGGCCTGCTGGTAATCTCCACTGCACTGGGCGAGGATGTCCTGCAGGAAGACTCTGCTGCAATATGGGAATTTGCTCTCCAGCTTCATCGCGGCCCACTCAAAGTCAGCCTCTGGGTCTGGAAAGCACACAGGAAAGAATTAATCTTCATAGATTCCCATTAAGTTATTACTGCTCCCATGAGATTGCTGCTGTTGTAAGATGGTTTTGTGATCGTCACGAGGCAAACGGTTTACTCCTCAGCTGGACGTCTTACCATCAGATACTCATATAACTCTCTTTTTCCCCTGGTGAATTCCCCTTATAGTGGAGCGGTAAAAGCTGAGAAAACTGTACAAGACGTTTGTACACACATTAGCCACCCAAGTTAGAGGGACTATCCCCTCAATGCTGTAGGCTGGGTCATTTGGTTCTGGCAGATGTACAGAAGAGAAGCGAGAAATGATGGGATTCAGCGCCTAAGGAAATTAGGAAACACTGGTCTTCCTCTGCAGCTGTTCTGCCAGGCTCTCCTGTCAGACAGTTTTGCCATCTGTGCCATCCTGCTTCCTCACAGCTATCCCCACCCTGTCCAGGATCGGATGCCTGGTGGTTCTCTCCGACTCTGGGAAAAACTTCACGTCAGGCCGCCTGGCCAGAGAAGCAGTGAGGCAAAGAGGCAGGCCTGAACAACAGAGGGAGACAGAGGTACTTGGAGGGGGGGAGGCCGTCACCCAGCCAGGCAGGAGATTGGCCCGGGCAGGTAATGACAGAACGGAAAGATCCGATCAGCACGCTGGGAAAGTAAAAGCCTGGGCTGGCGGATGCTGCCTTGACAGATGGATCGAGGATGCTGTGGGATTCTGACATGCAGAATAGGAGTCGCCCTGCTGTGGCTGGTGGTCTGACGGACAGATCAAGGGCTCCAGAGAGGTAGAAAAAAAAAGAGCCATACCAACAGAAAGGATGGGACTGCATTACGGAAACTGTGGCAATGCACTGGGATTTAGACCAGGAGAAGGGTGGATTGGGTATTAAAAGGAAATCACGCCTGATCTACATTCAATTCTCTCATCATCGAGTGAAATTACAGTGCGGTTGCAGATTTATTTCTGAGACAAACTGAGCAATGAGATCAGACCGAGTTTTTTTTTTTTTTTTTTAATAACACGCAGCACATACCAGTATCTGTAGTGGCTGGAAACACTGAGGCACAGTCGATATGTAATGAGCGTGACATTCTCTGCCTCTGTTTTCTTTCTGCCGCCGTGAGTGAAAGGCATTCACTTGCATACAGCGACTAGTCAGGTGTCAAACTCGATGTGCCAATCTCTCTGAACTCAGAACAGTTATGAAAAGGAGGGACTGCTCCTCTTGGCGAGTCAGCTTGGCAGGAAGCCAAGTCTATGTCAGACTGGCGTGGATTCAGGACTCCCGGAGAATTTCCCTCTCTTACTGACAGCTCCTAATTAATAGGAATGTGTGTGTGTGTGTGTGTGTGTGTGTGTGTGTGTGTGTGTACACATGCGAGATGATTTTCATTCCTGTGTCCTGTCTGCTTATTCAAATATCTACAGATTATTTGTTTTGCTCACTCTCTTTAGTAGTAAGCAAATGTTTATGCTCCATGAATTGGAAAAATGCTCGCTTATTCATACTTTTAGACACACACACACACACACACAAACACACACATTGCACTTGCACTGCAAGTATCAGCAGGATTTGAATGTCAGGAACTAAAGGCACCACGCATACCCTCCTGCCTACATTTTTTTTACTCATCCACAGCCTCTGATTTAAGATAGACTAAACAGACAATCACAGTCTACTGAGAAAGGATGAGGTGGGCAACTCCTGTCAAATGTCTCATTTAGCTTTGGTTAACCAGTGTTGACCGACAAAGGCGTGAGAAACAGCGCACTGAGAGGTATTCACGTGTCAGACAGCTCACCAGCCTCCTCTGCCCAGCCGGAGGAGCTCTGATCTGGGTCTGGTTTCAGGTGAGCGAGGGGGTCCTGCGGTCCAGCGCTTTGGGACAGCTGGTGTTTGAAGTCTTCAAAGGCCAAAGAGGGATGACGCTCTGCCTCCACGCCTCCTCCCGTCTCCTCCTCTCTCTTGATCGAGGTGCTCTGACCTTCTAGTTTGTCCAGGAACGCTGCGTTCACCCTGTCAAAATGGTCAGAAATACACTGGAAACTCATTAAAGCCGTATGATTTGGCAACTTTGCAAGTTTGCAGCTTCAAATGGTGGGAGGAGGTAACTGTTTTGAGCAAATCATGCAATGAGAGATCAGTAAACTGCAACATTTACCAACCAGGACAACTTGTGATGATTTATACCAAAGGACACAAAACGGAAGAGAGACACAAAAAATCAAATGTTGGTGAGTTCCGCTTTGTCTAAATAGAGGGTTCATTCTGTTTAGGAGACACTAAAATTTCATTACTCAAAAATCTTACCTGTTTCCACAAATATGTCTATATTTCTAGCAGCAGTTGCAAAGTGGTGGCCAGTTGTGCCAAGTTTCAAAGGTTGAAATTAAAATAAACATGAGCAACATGCAATAAAATACAGTAAAATATAACAGCTAAAAATAAATACATTAAAATACAATAAAGGAAACATGAAAAGCATAATTCAAAACACAGCAAAAATCATTTCAGAATTTCGTAAAATACCTCCTGTGGTCCAGCTGCACGTCCCTTATCCTGTCCTCCTCTTTCACTTTCACTGTCTTTTTTTCCTCCAGGGCCTGGGAAAAGAACATAAATCAAAAATTGATTTTGGTTACTCAAAGTCAGTTCAGTCAACAAGCAAAATACAAAGACTCAACTGACTAAAATTACAGTATAAAGGAGAAGGTATCTTACAATGTAATATGCCCTTGAGAGCTGTAAAAGAGCTAAAAACACTTTCTTATCAGTAATGACTGCAGCAGACGTTATCAGGGACTATATGGTCCTTAGGCTGCTCTGATAAAGGCTTTTATTGAAGCTATAGGAATATGTATGGAAAATCCAGCCTACACACTGTGAACTTTAACAGTTCAGTCTTGATCTGTGAACATAAATGGTGCTGACAATTGTTCAGTCACAAACAAATTTGAGTTCGACTTTAAGGATGTGTGGACAGAAATATGAACATGTGGACAATGATGTTTTTTTAAGACTTCGGTTTATGGTTTTTGACGTTGGGAAAGACAAATCCACCCAGAATATCACAAGATGAAACTTGAATGATCGCAGCGGGGAAATGAGGACACTGCCGCAGCAAACAGTGACAGGGTACGGACAAAAAAATAATAAAATCTAAAAACAAAAACAGGGCAAAACCAGAGTTATGTAACATACACAAGCGATAAACTCAACAGAAGAGTAGAAAGTAGAAAATGCATGAAGCAAAGTATAAACACAGGAATGGATTACAGCATTTAGAGGGTGTGCAAAATGGCAGAAGAACATAATAAATAGTAAACAAAAATAATCACAATATGGAAATATACAGAAAAGAATGAAATAGCAGCAGTTTTATCAGGTGGTGGGGTGGAGGAGACAGAAAGGCATTTAGATGTGTCCTTTCTAATTTAGTTTTTTTCATGTTTTGTTTGTGTCTTGGGCCCAATAACAAGTGATTTTGTTGTAGGGACCCTGATATAAATGAAAATTTGATTTATGTTAAGAATTAAATTGTTTAGATATCACACTTTAACACTGACAAATAGATTCAAAGTGGTAAGATAAAAAAATGATGTTAAAATAATCATTTGTATATTATTTTGTATTTTGTATCAATTTCGAATGAATTAAATTATAGAAAAATTAAATAATTCCTCATTTTGCCCCTTTGAAGCCCCACAAAGACCCTTTAAGGTGCTGGGACCAAATTTTAAAAAACCCTGATTTATTTTTTTTGTCCTGTGTAATGTGTGTCCTGTCTTGTCATGTGTGTATGCACTTAGCACGGTCAAACTTTTATTGGATTATGACAAAAAACAAAAGATGTTCAATGTTGTAAATGTTGCCTGAAGAAGAATTCATTAAAA
>OMKZ01011434.1:2717-19265 GCA_900302535.1 Neoniphon sammara | reverse complement strand
TGCATGTTTTTCAACCATAGTGAGAGAGAGAGAGAGAGAGAGAGAGAGAGAGAGAGGATGGAGAGAAAGAAAGTCTGTGTGTGTGTGTGTGTGTGTGTGTGTGTGTGTGTGTGTGTGTGTGTGTGTGTGTGTGTGTGTGTTACCTTGAAGTACTCCATGAGCGACCGTGAGTACTTGACAGCATGGTCTTTCTTCAGATGAAACATCCTCAGATACAGCAGAGACAGACAGCGGTTACTATGGAAACAAAACCATTAGAAGGCAGATGAATCCGCTGTACGAATCCCATTCAAAGCTCCATCTTTGAAACTATTTTCATGTCACCCACAAGAAGTGCATCAGGACTTCAAATAAACTCCACAAGTCCTCACAGAAACTTTAGTGAAATAAAGAACTGTCAGACGATTACATTTCTCATAGTTAAACTACAGAAACCCAAGTCCAGCCATGACTATGGACTATATAAAAATCTATAAAATCCCTTCATTCTGATAGAAAGCACGAAAATATCTGGGAAAAAAAAGTCTACCACCCTAACCTGCTTTTGGATGACCCTGAGTAAAACAAAATATGAAAAGGCAAAACCAATCAAAAAAATCTAAACATATTCAGCTTGCAATATGCAAAAATAATGAATGCTGTGATATATGAGGCCATATGCAATAATTACAAAAAAAATTAAATTAAGTTAAATTAAATTAATGGATATTTTGAAATGTTGGGTTGACGCCCTCTTATCATATAATATTAAATAAAAATTTTGGATATCACCCAAAGGCTGACACACATTCTCTCCAGTGTAGTGTATATATGAAATTGATAAGTAACCCATTTCACTGTGATTTCCCTTCAAGACAACTGGAAGGAGGAGGAGGAAGATGAGGAGGAAAGCAAAGATGAAATGAGGAGGTAAAATGAATGGTGAATTATGTTTTACATAAAACTATGTCCTAATTTTGCTGTTGGTGCTCCATCCCAGCTGCCTCCTTTCTCTCTGCTTTCTAACTTGCCTGTTTTGGCACAAGTAGGTTTTGTGTTTTAAAGGAATACTCCAACATTTTGGGCAAAATGCCATTTTTTTGATTTACCCTCACTGAAATAAGATGTTCAATACCATTTTCACCTCTGTGGGTCCACAGCTTCAGTTCTGATGAGTACCATTTCGTGTTAGCTTAGCATGAACACTTGAAAGTCTGCAGGAGTTTTCACTTTGACAGAGCTAGGCTACTGACTCCTGTAGACTTCATGTCTTTATACTAAGCTTACATGAAATGCTAACCATCAGAATTGAGCCAGTGGACGTACAGAGGTGAAAATGGCATCGGACATCTTGTCTCAGTCTGGGTAAGTCAGAAAAAGGGTATTTTGCCCAAAACGTTGAAGTGTTCCTTTAAAGCGCTATATCAGTAAAGCCGAAATGAGCTGACTTGATAGACCTGCACACACAAACAGGGAGAAACCTACCACAACACAGCTAGTTTCTTCTCGGCAACCGTGGCTGAGTGACTGGTGAAGTTCTTCAATCTCATGGCGTACCTGGACAGGAGAGAGGTCCATTGCTCACTTTGTGACAGCTTCAGTGACTGATGGGACAGAGATGTGGTTGCACTTGATCTTTCTCACGATGCCAAATACATGTTGTGGGTCCACGACAATCATAAAACTGAGGCTACAATCATTCTTGCTGCTGCACATAAACATGATAAAACAGCAGCATAGCGGTCAAATGTCATTCAGCTGAGAAGTCTGATGTTCAGTTCCTTAATCCAGCAGGCTTCCTCCCTGCTGACGTGTCCTTGACCAAGACACTGAATGCCTACCCGCTCCTGGGCTGCTGCTCTTTTTCTGACCCTTTGGGGATCCATTGTTTTGCTCAAGGACACTTCAACAGGGTGGAGGCTTGCTGACACCAGGCCTTGAACGCTGGTCTTCCAACTGAAGGCTATGTTCCCTACTGACTACATGATCCTGTTGCCGACCTCTGTCAGTTCCTGGAGGAAGAAGTCATTTGTTACCCTCACTGCACTGGGTAACTTCACGCACTGGTGCTTCCAAATGGCAGCCAGAGGTAACGGATTGAAAAATGGGAATGCAATAGCCAGAATTCCTGTAAGGTGATGTCAGTGAACTGCACACAGCACACTCATGTTTACCAACCCGGCCAGTCTGTGATGCTTTTACCAAAGGATACCAAAAAGATGAGAGAAGAAAACATCTAAGAGTGGTGAGTTCAGCTTTCCCTGGATGGAGCTGCTCACTGATGTTCAGGAGACAGTGTGATTTCACTGCTAATTTTTATTTGGTCAGTTTCTGTGTACATACTGTACTTTAGAGTAACCATCCATAGAGAACAACAAGTAGCGACATCACCTGACACCAAGGACCTGGCACCCTACTTACACCCTTACACCCTACCTCACCTTTAGAGGTCAGGATTCACATGGATTTGGGTTTGGGGTTTAGTCTTTAACACCAAGGTGAATCTAATGTGTGTTGTTGGGACGTACTTCCCTAGTGCAGCCCATTTGTGATTTAGGTTGATATGATAGCTGTATTTTTATATAAAATCTTACCTACTGCAGCTTTAAAGGAATACCCAGACTGAGATAAGATGTTCGATACCATTTTCACCTCTGTACATCCGCTGGTTTGAGAGTGGATGAGAGTCATTTCAAGAGAGGTTAGATGGTAGGAACTATAATTGCTGAACATGTTGACCAGTGGATGTTGAGAAGTGAAAATGGTATCGAACATCTTTTCTCAGTCTGGGTAATTTTGAAAAAGGGCATTTTGCCCAAAACATTGGAGTATTCCTTTAAAGAGGCATAAAACCCAAGCAAAAAAATCTATGTTTTGCTGCCATCTAGTGGTTGAAAGTTTTACCTTGCTGCAGTGATGCAAGTTTGCATATTCCACAGTGCTACATCACTGGTGAGTGTAGTCAGAAATATAACAGATCACACTTATGATCACACCAAACACTGATGTTAGGTGTGGTCAAAAGGTTAGTGCAACAGTACTTTTCTGCCACAAAAGATTTAAGGTTTTATCATATATGTCTGTCTGAACAAAAGCCTCAATGTGGAAAGTTAAAATTAGTCCATTTTTATCATCCATCCATCCATCCATACCTGATTAACTCCACAGTTTCAGAGTACATGGTATAAGGTGATTTGGCCTCCAGCGGGTCTCGCTCCATGGCGTTTCCACACTCTATGAAGGAGAGGGCGCCGTCTGCGTAGTTCACCGCTTTGCCAAATTTGTCCATCTGTAGAGGGAGAAGAAGAGATAAAGGAGGAAAAAGAAGAAATGCAATAATGAGATAGATTAAAAAAAGAAAGAAAGCAATATTAGAAGACAGAGAGTGAGTGCATAAAGGGAGAGAACGTATGTACAAGAGAGATGGAATAAGCAACGTCTTCACAACATTGTGGCAGACACACAATCTTCTCTTTGAATAATCCCCTGCTAAGATGCAAATCCCCCGATAAATCTGAGGACACAACGCGTAAACAAAGATAAATAACAAGTTAAATAAATCTCATTTCATTGTTTGGGGGGGATCAGATAATCCTTTTGATATTGTATAATCTTGCAGACATCATCAGTCCTTGAATACAACGTTCCCTTGGAGACAAATGGTGCAATAAATAACACGAATTATGCAGTACAGTTCTTGATGTGAAATAGATTTTTATACTACAGAGACACGCAGAACGTGCACGACGACATACAGGGGAGTGAACAAACACATGATTACACTCTAGACTGTAGATGTTAACGTTGTGTGTTTTTAATTGTGTGTATCTGTATTTCTGTCTGTGTTTGCCTCCTGTATGCACTAGAATGTGCATATGTGTGTTTGTGTTTGTGTGTGTGTGTGTGACCCTCTTATGTATAGGTAACTGGATAAAGATGAGGTAAGAGTACATCAAAGTCTCACAAAATCTTACCAGAGCATCAGCCTTGTGCTTCAGTCTTTTTGCCTCTTGCATGTAATAGTCTGCACTGTGGACCCTGTGGAGAAATATAAAAATTGCACATTTGCACTGACACATCAGTTGACAAAAACAAAAAAAAACCAACTCATTTTAGAATTCTTCATTTTATCACTGCATATTGTAGTTATTGTAGTTGTAGTAATATACTTTGCTTTCAGAGGCAAATGCAAGCGACATTGTAAAGCAGCTGTATGAAGACTGAATGAGAAAAACAAGAGACTTAAAGTTAAATTAAAGTTTACATGTAGCCTGTTTAACATTGACATGTCATTGTCATATTAATTGTGATGCCTCGGTATAACAAATAAACATGTCAGCCCCCACAAATGATGCAGACATCCCTTTGGGCAGTCAGGAACAAGACGCGTCATCACTCCAATTTTCATCAAAATCAGACTGGTGGCATTTATGGCCTTTCCAAATTCCACATTCCCCCATCAGTCCAGTAAGTGCAATGTTTTTAAATAACAGAACCATAGAAATGGAATTTAGTAGAACCCTTTTTCTGACTTACCCAGAGTGAGACAAAATGTTCAATACTATTTTCACCTCTGTACGTCCACTGCTTCGGTTCCAATGGTAGCATAAGACTTGAAGTCTACAGGAGTCATTAGCCTAGCTCCATCAAAGTGAAAAAATAAACCTTACAGCAACTCTGAAGCTGTCTTATTTACACAATGTATCATGTGTATTTGAAACACACATCTTTGAATTAAAAAAAAAGAGAGTTGTTTTAAGAGAAGTTAGATGGTAGGAACTATAACCGCTGAACACATATTTCAGTTACATGAAATGCCACCCATAGGAACTGAACCAGTGGACATACAGAGATGAAAATGGTATCAAGCATCTTGTCTCAGTCTGGGTAAGTCAGAAAATATTTTGCTCAAAACGTTGGAGTATGCCTTTAACAAAACTGCTACAGAAAGAGACCAACCTCTACCATGCTAGCTGAGTCAGGTAACGTTAAGAGTAAAACCAGCAAATTTAACTACAGTTATGATATATCAGTTATATATCAATTAGCTGCATTATTGTTAACAAATTTGTTTTGATGAAGCCACCAACCTGCTAGATTAGGCTCACCTATTCGCAAAACCATTTCTTAAATAAAATTTGAATTAAAAAAACAAAACAAAACAAAAAAAAAATATACATGAGCCATGAAGTTATTTTCTCGATTCTTTTATCTAATTTCTAAGAGTCCTGAGAACAGAGCATGCTTTCCACCAGCCATGCATCATGTTAACCTGAATCTCTTGTGAGAAACACTGACAGCTTTAAGTCATTTTGAATTGGAGGAACAGCGCTCACTTTCTGTTTTGTGACATAAAGCAACCCAGCAGATTTCCCTCCAAAAACCCAGTGACACACCAAATAAAATGTAGCGCAGCAGACAGTAGAGGCTGTCGATTTTCTTGCCAATGGTCTTGCTTGTTAACGATAATTATACTTTTGTCTCAAAATTACAGTGACAATGACTTGCTGTTGTTAAAATGATACAGGCATTATCTTTATGATGTCAAAATTTGGTGCATACAAGCTCTTGAAACTGAGTGTGGGCTTCTACAGTGTGTGTGTGTGTGTGTGTGTGTGTCATATACTATATTTCTACATACGTGTCGCTGAATGACAGTCTGGGTCTGCGAGGTTCTGTGGGCTCCATTACTGGTTCGGACCACACCTCTGAATCTGACTGCCCATTGGCATGGTAACCGCCGTCTCCACAGGGCTTGTCGCCATGAGCATCTATTTCCTGAAGGGGGCAAAAAGGGAGGGAGTGTGGGTGTATGTGTTTTTATGTCACTATTAATTAGTACTTCACTGAGTAGGCTTCAAAAAGCCAAAATCCTGCAGAAAATGTGTTTTTGAGAAAAATGGTTAACATTCATGTTATCATGAGAAATAAACCACAAGAGAGACTGTGAAAGAATGTGTGCAACAAAAGATCTGGGTGTTTTTATGAACACTAATTATACTGCATGAGTAAATGGGTATGGCATTAAACATGTTTGTATGTATCATACCGATGTAATGATCATACACATGTAATTATAATGATAGTATAAGTTTACACATGTCAACTATATATGAATTTCATATACTATATTTTAAGTTAAACAATCCTCCTTTAACTTGTGCTATAGATCATCTATGTTGTTCATGGATTCAAAATGTAATGTCATTTTGCAGTCTGCACTTTCCTCTTTGTCTTTAACCCACCTCATAAAGTAAACTGTACCTCTGAAATGTGAATCCTTTAAAGGTGACCTGTGTAGGGTTTTATATAATGTATCATTGTCAATTTAAGGTAATTGTTGGAACTGTTACTCTTGCAGCATGTAGCTACTGGGACCTGCTGATGATTTCTATATTCCATTACTTCACCTTCCCACTGCCTTTGATGCATTACCTGATACTCTAATAGAAGGTTTTCCTACATATCATAGTGACTAAAGTGAATTGCAAAACCTGATTAAATTCAAGCATGAAACAGATCAACTGAGATAGCTGTATCTTTTTGTCTTAAAGTATGAATTCACAATTCTTAAAAGAACACAAAAAGTTTTTTGGAAATTGGAAACTTACCCATCATGTAATAAGAACACTGACATCAAAACTATTCACATATCCTGATATATTGTTTGCATCAGTGCTCCGTGCTAATACTTTGGCATTCACTATGTGACAGAAGGCTACAAGCCCCGTGCAAAGTTGAAGAGTGACCTTTTAAAAGAATGAATAAATTAAAAATCAAAAGTTGTTTTGTTGTTGCTGGGTTTTTTTTATTTTATAGCCTGTAGATCCATGCAGTTTAAAGATTAAATATAATTAACCAATATAGCTGATGCTGTAAACTATGTAAAGCAAGCAACCATGTGTTCATCAGCTGCACTGATTTTAAACTGTACAGTCTCCCATCATTTCCTATAGAAACAGTTAAAGTAGTCCAAAGAAGTTCAAAACAGTACATTTTTATATTACAATACATTTTGTGTAAATTTTGATCAATTTCTGCACACACCTGCCTAACTAAGCAGAATATCATTTCAGATTATCTACCATTTAGCTTCAGAACTTCTACAAATTCTTATTTTCTCATTTTTGATAATGCTAGTAGCCTGCTACCATTCAACATAGTGTATGCTAACATGTTAGCTTAGAGCACCAGCAAAATGATCCACCAGTGATACATGGATGATTTTGGTATCAATGCTCACAATTCACCGATAGGGCAATCTCCTGAAAACCTGATGGGTTCTTTTAATGAGAAAATGATGCATGTTGATTTCTTCAGAGTAACTGCATTTAAAAGATTTGATGCAACAGTGTTCCAGCACTTACACTGCTGTTCTTCACATGTGATGATGGCTTGCCTTCACCTCTCCTGTGTCTGTGCGAGGAGGAGGAGGAGAAGGTGGACGAGGAGCAGGTGGGCATCCCAGTAGCGCCGCCCTCCTGGCCGAGGGAACCACCATCACAGGTCCGTTTGCGAGGGGGATCGTCAGAGAGGGGGGACAGAAGGGGAGGAAGAAGTTTCTCGTCGCGCCGTCGACACTGCTTCCTGGTAAGAGAGCTGGAATAACACAAAGGGACACACAGGTGAGGACAGGTAAGGTAAAGACAACACTTTGCACATACTAATGGCAACACATATTAAAAATCTGCAAAGTATTTCAGATATTAAATTTAGGGAATTTTAATGTAATATTAAAAGTTTGAGCTGTGACAAATGTGTCAAATTTGTGACAACTTGACAAACTTTTGTCAGATGAGCTTTATCGAGGTGAAGTACTTCACTGTGTTTTCACAAAGCAAATGATCAAAAACAATCCTGACAATAAGGGGCAACAAATAACACAAAGTGATAATTAACAGCAATCTACCACAATCAATAAACAAGACATTCAAAGGACCATGACATCCCACATATCCAAATATACCAAAGCCAGTGCAACTTATTTATTTAATTTGGTGCATGTGTGTATGCTATGTCTTTATAACAAAGACAATTATCATTGTTACTGTAATTATTGTTACTTTTACATGTCTTTTACATGATATAGCAATTGATACTGCCTGTGTATTAGCAAATACAAATGTATATACTACAATAAATCCTTCCTGTTCATCTTTTACATGCTTGTAGTCAATAAAAATTCATACACAAATCACAGGCATGTAGTTTTTCATTCCAACCAGACATTACACCTCCTTTGTGGTTGAAGGTGCTAATCAGTGAAAGGAGCTCTTTTAGTATTTGGCTAGTATGAAAACCTTGCAAGTCTTTGGTATGAATCAAGTAGTTGTTAAGCATCCTGCTCAAGGACACTTCAAGGATGAAGGATCAAATGCTGTCTCTGTGGTTGGGTGACTGAGTGTCATATTGTTCTCAAAGACAGATTATATTTCTACATTACTGGAATGTAGAAAAAACATGTCTTCATGATTCACTTTAATCTGTAATTATCCCATATGGGTAGAAAAGGTTTCATTGATTCTGGAACAACATGAAACCACTCAACATGAAATGCTAGTAATGCGCTCATCAAATTTCATTCAAATTAGATTTTAAGACATAAAAATGGATATTTTGGCCAAAAGGCGTTGCCACAGGAAAGGTCAGAGGGCCACCACAATCAAGAGGAATCTTCCTTTGGGAGCATGAATGCACTCACCAAATATCATGGCAAACCACTGACTAGATTTTGTGACATCTTGCATACAAGCTGACATTTTGGCCTGAGGATGGTGCCAGAGGAAATTTCATGAGGTCACCAAATTTGACAGGGTTCATCGTCTAAGGAGCATGAATGTGCTTTCCACATTTCATGGCAATCTGCCCAGCATATTTTGAAATATATTAGCTTGGAGTAAAGTGTTGGACGGAGGGAAAAACATACACACGTGGCCATCCTTAGGCCCCGCCTGCCGACAAGGCAAAAACAAAGTCAGTGTGTTTTCTAATACAGAAATCCAGTATCTAAAAGTAACATGTTCCCTTGCTTGGGCTAAATCATCTCACTGCTGAAAATATCCAACATTTCACGTTGCTCATACTTAGCTCGCAGTTACTGAATAATATTTTCCTTTCAAATTTGTTATATATTCTGCCTTTCTTGCTAGAACATTGCATATTATCCCATCCGCTGCCTTACTATAGCTCTTGTGACTCATATTGTTTGCAACACAACAGACAATATGTTTCTGTTTTTCTCTCCTTGGAAACTCTGGGGGTTTGATGTGGCGAGAAAATGCTGAGCTCGCAGAACACCCCCCCAGGCCCCGACATTAGTGATAATATACAAAACCAGAGAGACAAAGACTAATTAGTCCTGTAGTGTGTGTGTATGTGTGAATCAGAGTGCTTGTGTCTGCGTGCACTGTGTGCATGCATACCTGTCTGTGTGCATCTGTGCATGCCTGTGTATGCCTGTGTGTGTGTGTGTGTGTGTGTGTGTGTGTGTGTGTGTGTGTGTGTGTGTGTGCGTGCATGCACGTGTGGCTACGCTCATGTGTGTGCTTGTGCTTTGTGTGCTTTCATAAGCGAATGCTGGTGCGCGCATCCATCAATATGTGTGTGTGGACTCTCCCAGTTATTAAAGGGGAAATAAGTAAGACTTTTACTGCCCCATAACACAAAATGACCATAGTATATCTGCCAAATATATCTGCCATAATACATCTTCATTGACTCAGTGATTACTGGGCCAGGTGCTAGCTTTCAAAACTCCCTTTCTCTCCACTCTGTTTTGGAACAAACAGTCCTATACCTTCACAACCAACCCACACACACACCTACTACAATTTTCAGCCCACACACACACCTACTACAATTTTCAACTGTTCAGTAACATCACAAGATGTTTCAGCTACAAAGGCTAAGTTTTCAAGCCAAAATTCCTCATACTCAAGAGAAAAAAACAATCAAATCACCTTTTTTGGGTGTCTGGTCTAATTAGCTCCCTTAAGGCTTATTTATACCTCGTCATTTGACACTCTCGACAGCTGTTTCTCGACAGAAATGACGCCATTTCAACAACAACAACAAAAAAAAAGGTGTCACAGGGCATATTTGTCGCTGTTGCATACATATAGAATTTGTCATGTCACAGACACCGTCAAGACTGCTATGCAGTGGGATTGGATATGAGTTGCCAGAGTGATGCTTGGCACTTTAGTAAACAGCCGGTGATAAAACCAACAACAATGACAACAACAACAACATGGAAGGAATAGAGGAAAGATTGGCCGAAGAAGTAAGAAAATATTGTCATTTATATGTATTGTGGCAGACAAATGGCAGACAAGTCTTGGCAAGAAATTGCCAACACCTTGAATATCAGTGTATTGGAATTTAAATACTAATGGAAGAATCTGCAGGACCAGTAATTTTATGAGGAGCCTCAAATACTCTTCCCTCCCTAATGTAACTTACCGTATTTCTTCAAATAAAAGCCGGTACTCAAATAAAAGCTGGGTCTCCAATAATGGCCAGGGGCATGGTTGAGCCAGCCCCAAATACAGGAGGATAATACAAGAATAAAAAAACAGGAAAGGGGAGGAAAAAATTGACTAGGAGAGGGGGAAAAATAAGCGCAGTGAGTGCCAACGCTTCTACCCCTCTCCCAGTTAAATTTTTTTGGGGTAGTTGGTCCAAAAAATGGAAGCAGATCAGAAAACAAGGAGGCTTTGAACTAAAATATGAGCAAATATACTTATAAAGCAGAGGGAATTAGAAGTAAAGGCTTCTCTCTAATAAAAGCCTGCCTCCAATAAAGGCCTGGTGTCCTCTGCATTTGAGGTAAATAAAGACCCTGGACACTATTTGAGGAATTATGGTAAACAAATCCAAGTCACTAGTGCCTCTTTTTACCATGGAAATAACAGAACACTTTGTGTACATCTTTGACAAAGTATAAATGCGGACATTGTGTCACAGTGTAGGCCAGTAATTTTGTCAAGAGACATCTGTTGAAGGTGTCCAGCAACCAAGTATAAATAAGCCCTTACTCCTCTTTATTGTGAAAATGTAACTTCATTACTTCTGTCAGGTACAGGCCACCGTAGTTCAGTGTAATAAGGGAAGCAGGGCTGGACTTGGGTAAGAGGGGACAAGTTCCATCGCTATCAGTGTTATTGCAATGCCTGTTTGTTGCCAGTAGACCCCAAATTGGTTACTTAATGCTCCTTTAAAAACACACAATATTCTGCCTCGTATGCAGCTGACACATCATCCAGTTTGCATCTTTCATAACGAGTTGGTTAATTTCCTCTGGCTGAACAGAGACCGGATGATATCGGGACATTTTTGTGTCTACCACACAATGTGATGGGTTCATGTCCAGGCCACAACCTCTGTTTCCCTTCCATCTTCCCCGACTCTCCCTGCTGTATACCGTCTAATAAAGCAGAGATGCTGTAAAAATATTTCCTCTGTAGCTGTCATGATGAGGCTTATTTATAGAGACAGCCAGCTTAGTCTGTTGTTAATAATTCAAATGGAAAGCTGAAATTCATGGTTTGTCATTCCTGGGTCACAGTGTGAATTTAAATCCTGTCTCCGGCGACTTCATCACCACATTAAAAATGTTTAAGCCTTTCTGAAAATACTCTCCAAAATCTTCATCTCCAAAAAATACCTCTACCAGTCAAAGGAGGCTCGGGTGTTCAGCATCAGGAAAAGAATGCAAGGCTGGGCCTTTTCCAGTTTGTACAAATCAGTTGGTACTCAAATTCTGTCATACTAAGCAATTATTTTCTTGAAAATATTCAGATTTTTGTTGAGGTCAGCTAGAGGAACTTGATGTTGATACATTAAGTGTCAAAACCTTAAGTGTCAACATCTCACTTCTACATCTCTATATCGCTAAGACAGTCTGACTGAAATCACTTGCAATACATGGCATTCTATTATTTTTCAATAAAACTGTCCAAATCTCATTTTCCACATTCCCTTGTTTGTCTGTTATGAATGCACTGGATGAGAATATTAACTTATTATTCAGCAATGGTAACAAGTTAAAGGAACACTAAAGATACTACAGATACTGTTACACTGTTATATATCACCAATTTTGGGGTGCACCCACTTTCTCACCATCTGCCTCATCTACTTCTGCTTCAGTTTGTGATTTCCTCCATTTCCCAGAATGGTTTTCAACAACTCACCTGGACTTGTATTTAATTGTGGGTTATACATGCAGATGGAGAGAGCAATAATGAGTGTAAAAGCAAGAAAGCAAGACAGACGGTCGAGGCAGATGACCGCCCACCCAGAGCCTGGTTCTGCTCGAGGTTTCTTCCCGTTAAAGGGGAGTTTTTCCTCATCACTGTTGCCAAGTGCTTGCTCATGGGGGAATGTTGGGTCTCTGTAAAGAGTAAGGCCTTCACCTGCTCAATATGAAAAGTGCCCTGAGATAACTTCTGTTATGATTTGGTGCTATATAAATAAAATTGACTTGACTTGACTTGACATTTCTAAAAAAATGTTCTCTTGTTAAACTCCACTGAGATGATTGTGATCTACTCTGGTGATGTCTTGCCATCAACATTTGGGCAGTTATCCAAAACAATAATAAAATACACCACCAAACAACAAAAAACACACCTACAAAGGTAAATTACATTGATCACCAATAGTTATTTTTAACAATGTTAAGTAGATTTTTGGTGGACTTTTCTTTTACGCTCAGAATATTAAGCATGTTTCATGCTTTCATGCTGCTCTCCAACTCAAGAGACTGTGTCATACATAGGGATGGGTATCGATAACCGGTTCCTGTTAAGAATCGATTAGAAATGGTTCAATCCATTGACATCATTAGCCTTTATGCTTAACGATTCCCTTATCGATTCTTTACATTACGCCGGAGCAGCCGGACCTTACGTCGACTACACGTGACGTGCCACACGTCAATCACGCTCGTCAGTCAGCAGCAGAATTTCCAAGACTTATTTATTTACGTCCAGAGATATCCAGATCCAGGGACCAATTTCATATTTATTTACTTTTAAACTCAATAAAATGTTGTTGTTGACACAGAAATCCTGCAAAGTCTACTTTACAGGTACACCGAAAATTCATAGGAGGAATTGATAAGGGAATTGACAAAGAATCGGATTGATAAGCGGAATCGATAATGGTACTGGTATCAATAAAATCTTATTAATACCCATCCCTAGTCATACACATTGCAAACTCACTTGAAGATCTTCAAGATACAACTTCTGCCTACTTTTGGGAGGCTACTTTTCTGTATGCTTTTCTGTTTTCCACTAATACATTGGAAGAGGGTTCCAGGAGCAAAGTGAGTAGCCTAACCTCTTGTGTGTTTGAGGTCAAAAATGAGATTGAGGACACTAGAAAAGCAAGAACTGAAAAGAGGAAACGAAACTGCTTTTACAATGGAGCTTGCATCATATGTTTAACCAACTCCAGAACTCTGAGAGTACTACCTTGGTTCCAGGGAGCGTTTTAGGGCCTGGAACCTAGCCAACAGGGGAATAAAAGTGACTGGAAACAGGGGTAAGGGTTCCTGGTCCCTAAAAAAACAGTTCCTGTGTTCCTGGGACAGTTCCTGCGGTAGAGATGGGGTATATGTAAGTACTTACTCTGTGGAGCTGTTCTTGTGGGTGTGTATTGGGGAGATGCATGGTGGGAGGAGCTGACAGTCTTTGTCCAAACGCAGCTTCTTATTGCTGTTGACTGATGATTCGCTGTGGTCCGACTGGGCATAAAGAGGACAGAAAACATGCTTGGTAAGGGAGAGAAAAAGAGTATATGCAGCTGAGATGGGCAAAACAAAGAGAGACAATGTACATTTCAGAAAGAAATACACAAGGAAAGAGACAGAAAAATGGACAGGGGGAGAGAATGATGGGGCAAAAGAAACTGTAGGAGCCAGAGGTTTTGAGCGGAGAAAACAACTGTAGAAGGAATCCTGCTCCTCACCTTGTGTTTCCTCTTGCTCTTGCTGGTGTGTTTTTCTGTCGGGACCACCATGTTGCCAGCTGCCTGCCTCCTGTGTTTTCCTCCGTTCTCTCCTCTCTCCGTCCTCCCAGCCAGCCTTGGATTGTTCTGGTCTTGCATGGTCGTGTGATCCGAGGTCCCGAGAAGTTGGCTTACTTTGTCCCTGTCCCTCGCCATCGACCTCTCCCTTTCCCCGAGTCCAAATCGTTCTCTGTCATCTCTGTCTGTCTGCCTCTCTCTGTCCCTGTCGCCTTGCCTCTCTCTCTCCTGCCCTGCTCTCTCGCTTTCTTCTTCCTGTCTCTCCCTCTCCCCTTTGACTAACTTCTCTCTTTCCCGCAGAGCCGACCACTCTCTTTCTTCCTGCCTCGGCCTTTCTCTCTCCGCCGTCCCAGTTCTCTCCCTCTCGCCCTGTCTCTCTCTATCCCTTTCTCCTAGCCCTTCACCCCCATCCCTTTCCCCCATCCCACCTTTGGATCTTTCCCCGAGCCCCTGCCCAGGCACCCTGCTGAGCAAACTCAGCTCAATTTTGACCCACAAGCTCTGGATCTCTTGGTATTCCCTTAGCGGGGAGAGAGGCAGCTCGTGTCCCAGGTTGGAAGGGGACGACATGGATTCCAGGTCCTTGCACTGTCCTGCTAACCCTCCAGGATCAGGAACGGAAGTACCAAAGGAGCCACTTAGGTTGGGAATGCTTAGGGAGTTACAGCTACCACTGCTGCTGTTACTTCCACTGCTAATGCTACTGTTACTGTTGCTGCTACCGTTAGTGGTCACACTGCTACCATCTTTGACTCGAAGGCCCTTGCCTCCGAATGTTCCAAGACTCCCCATACTGCTAGTGGAGCCAAGGCACGGGAGAAGGGGTGTGTGTATGTGCGTGTTGGACAGAGTTTGCGTGTTCATCGCGGCACGTGTTGTCTGAGGTGGCAGCGATGGGATTTTGACGGCTTCCTCAGAATCCGAGTGGCATTCCGACGAGGAAGAGGAGGAATCCGTTTCAATGAATTCTCGGGACTTGGGCGTGATCCTGCTGCTCGGGCCTCTGTGTTTCCTCTTATCCTGTTTAAAAGACAAAAGAAATGTGGGGAAAAAGGACAGAATAATGTAGGTTAAGCATGGCACCTAACCCTGCCAGCAGTCTCCATCCCCCCCATGGCACCAAATAGCATTATGATATATTAATGACTACATTAGACACTTCCTGGGGTAGATAAGGTTAAGGATGACTTAATTGTCTCAAAGGAAGAACTTATCTTGCATTAAGGCCACAGTGTCACACACAGGCACATCACAATTAACTTCAAACTTTATCAGTTTTCTAGTTACCAATGTGGATTTAGCAGCAAAAGATTATTCTTGTTCCTGAAGTACTTTACCATTTTAGAATCATCTGTAGACATGGAATAATTAATTGTACATAGGAATGAATTAATGTTTGACTATCTGAACCAGATGTCTAGATGGATGAACCTCAAGCTGCTGGTGACAAGGGTAGAGGAGGTCAAAGTCAGGCTTGTCAATCAGGCTATAGAGATGAAGTTGCTGTCTCTAGTTGAAGTCCTCGTGCCATTTTCATGCCAATTTCTCCCATTTGTAGAAAGTGTATGACACTGGGACAAATTTCTAAGTGCTAAACTTGCTTGAGGTTGTAGAAGATGCTTTACCTCTTATCCAAAAGGGTTCTTCCGTTCTAACTGACTGGTGGTGAGTCCCAGGCAAGCCAGTCAGTTAAAACTGAAGAAGGCTTTTTTTTTTTTTTTTTTTTTTTTTGGATGAGAGGCGAAACGTCTCCTAGAACCTCAAGCAAGTCCAGTCGCCTATGTACAGCACTTAGAAGTACCATGACCTGGATGAATGAGAATCTTCACAAACACTGGAGCCAATTATTTTTAATATATAATAATATGTAAAACACACAAGGGTGTCAATAGGTAATCCAAGTTAATATTTCTAAGTGACAGATAAGCTAACTTCTTTGAGATGCAAATTATCTTTAGGAACACAGCCTAAAAAGGGAAAGGATTTTTTTTCCTAGCAAACTACTATAAAGGCACTCATGTCACATAGATCAATGAAGATTAAAACACGGCACATCATCAAAAACATGCCAAGAGTCGACAGTGACGTTTGGTTATTTTGCTCTTCTGAAGATATTTATTGATCTTGCTGACATGTAGGCCGTACCTCAGTGGTTTTCAAACATTTTCTCTAGGGACCAACAATGTCAAAATTTACCTTGTTGTGACCCTAAACTGATTTTGCGGGCTTTTACATCATTGTTCGAGGGCTTAAAGTATTTAAATCGCAAAGTCACCTTACATTTCAGGGACACAGAGAATTTCAGAATGTGATTTTGACAGCCAACAACTCTGACACATCGGAACTATTGATGCATTGATATGAATTGGTTATGAATAAAAAAAGAATTATTACTTTATTACTGACAAGAACCAGTTTAATGTTTTATAGTCACTTTATAATCTTTCTGTCCTTCTCTCTGTCTGCCTGGATACATAAAGTCACTGAGTGTTAAGTGGGGAATTGATTTAAGTGATAATTCAGCCGTTTTCTATC
>OMKZ01011424.1:129435-154583 GCA_900302535.1 Neoniphon sammara | reverse complement strand
ACTTGACTGAGATTTTTTTTAAAACATAAATCAATAGTAAAGATGAATTACAGTGTAACTTATGGTACTAGATGACTTTCATTCGGACTAAATGCTTCAAATCAACCTCTTAGCATCAGTTTTGTATTTTTTGTACAAACTTGTAAATACAGTAACTTTAAAATTGTTACAAAGGTTGTTGAATTGTTTCTTTTGTAAAAATGTTTTCAAAGTTTACATTAATTTCAAACCTTTGTATATTTTTGAGCTGTGCAACACTTTGTCTTGTATTTATTTTTTAGTAAACATTGTGGAAATCCCATAGTAAATCCTATCAAAGCCAACTGCCAGCACAACTGGTTGCTTAGCAAATGTGTATAAAAAGGCAAATAAATGTGACTGCTTTGAAAATTACTGTGTTTTTGTTTCAGTTGTGTTAATTATCATCAGATTTACACACACTATAAAGCACCACTTTGTTTCAAAACAGATTTATTTTGGAACTTGTGGTGTATTTTGCCAGTTGAAAATGTATTTTATGTGCATTTTATGTTATTTTATGGTTGTTGTTTTTTTGACATATCAAATGTTGGAGAGCAATATTTTATGATGTTGTAACAATCACTAACACATTTGGTAATGGTTCTGATTTTATTAAGATAAATAGAGGAAGCTGACATAAGATCACTATCATGTCACAAAAACAACAGCCTTAAATTCACAAGGCAGTAGTGTTTGCTTTCTCTTTCAGCCTTCAGAGGGCGACATCTCAGAACTTACAGAAAGGGTAGAATAGAATAGAATAGAATAGAATAGAATAGAATAGAATGGAATAGAACTTTAATTGTCCACATTAGAAATTGTCTTTGACTTTGAGATGGTGTAAACTAACCAGTGGTGTAAAAATAGATATATATATATATACACAGACATACATACTGTATGTAATAGTTTTACCTGTTAACAGACTGTAAAATGGCAGGAATACATACCTTATAACAGTAACAGCATGTGAGTATTGCCCTGCATCACCTAGAGCTCCAAAAGCATAGCAGTAGGCCTGTTTGGATGAAGATTAAATGTCCAATTTCTTATTAATTTCAAGGGAGCTCATAAAGCTGTGATAAGCACACGTACTTCCATCTCTGCTGTATTATTATGTTGCATCTGATGTCTTGTCATCCTGATGCATGGTGCACAGTGTCAAATGGTAGAGTAGGCTGGGATCTTCACACAGTAAATCACAACTGCCCAGACAGCACAATGCCACTTATTTTAAATGAACACTAGAGGGGGCTGTTTGAGGTGCACCAGGGCTGGGAGCGCAGAGTAATGTGTACCGAGTAACATAATGCAAAATTAATGTGAATAGCATTTGGTTGCAAATGAATTGGAAGGCCTGCCTATTAAAAAGCAGTTCTGCTCAGAGAAATAAAAAGACTGAATACTCGGTAGGAGAAGCTGAGCAGGTCTCACTGGACAGTCCATCAGAGGAGGCAGACAGCAGACAGCTCTCACACTCAAAGCTTCATTAGTTATTATGGTCTCATTTTGCCAGTGTCATTTCCAGTATTTGATCCAGTCATAAAGTCAGTGTGATTTCTCTCTGTTGCTCTGGTTAATGTCAACTGGGTTTGTTACAGACAAAAATGCCTTGTTCTCAATGCATGTTAACTGAGCTGAGATTGTGAATGGAGAATAAAGGCAAACAAAGCCCTGGACTGTTTGGCATCCCAACTGGGTGCCCATCAAAAGGCATTCTGACCATGAGCTCTGACCTTGATTAACACTGGAGACAAGATGTCTTGGCGCTGGTTGTAGGTCGTGCAGAAATCAAGAATTTCTGGTCTTAAGAGAGAGATATATGACATCAGACAATAGCAACATTGTCTGCTGTCGCCACTGGTGTGTTGTCCATGACTGATGTTATCATAGTCATGTACTTTTCGAAGTTAGAGCTTTGAAAATACTTGCCGCTAAATCAGTGTAATATACCTAATTTCTGATAATGATGTGAGCTTCATTCAGAATTGAAAATAAATCAGAATTTGTGGGTTAAGCACTGCAGTCAAGTATGGGAAATTGACTTGACTGTAAAGATTTTTTTTTTCAGGATTTGATAAGTTGTCTAATACTGAATGTTTTGCAGGCATTGTATCATTACTGTATGTGTCCTCTGGGTCTGAAAACAATACAGTAGATATTGCTAATTTCAATTCATAGCAAATGTCAGCCTGACACGACTTATATCATTGTCTGTTTATTAAAGACAATTCTCAAAGACAAAAAAAAGTATATGGAAAATCAAATAAGGGCCTTCAATGTGAACTGCTGAACTGGGAAAAACAACACACACAGCTTCTCAGCGCTCATTCACTGCAGATGTTGCCAGCACCACTAATGCAATGAGCAAGCAAAGACCGCAGAGGACTGATTCATATTTAAGAAGTAGTAATTGTTTCTAACTCGCTTAAAAACTGGGGATTTTTCAGAAATCTATGCTAATGTCTGTGCCCAATCCGTGTGAGGGGACCAGCTGCCCTAAATTCAGGATCATTCAGCCTTAACATCCATGTTCATCCCCTGCTTGGTTGCTTACTTGCATACTATTAAATGACAGTACATGTGAGGTATTTGCATTGGTAATGTAGTGCTTAAAGTTTACCAGACAAAAATGCACCGAGAAATGAACAACTAGGATTTGAAGTTGTGATATCAACAAGACATAAAAGTCTGGAGCAGTTCCATGGAGAATAAATTGGCACTGGAAGTCAAGATGACTGTGAGAGCACCTGAAGGGGATTTTTTTTCCTGGAGCATAACAATAGAACATTCATTTTGGTTGACAACTCAGACCTTATATGGGTCTCCCATTAATGGCTCTATCTGGCTTTAAGCTCTGGGAGAGAGATGTTAATGTTCCCAAACAGTGATTGGAGTGCTACGCCATAAGAATAACACATGAAATCTTTATACTGAGCAGTATTTCCACATGTGAGACAAATGCTTATTTGGTTGTAGACATGGTGGGGGAGGGACACTGAGACGTAACCACACCAAAGTCTTATGCCACCAGGGTATATTGTGAGGCTCATTATAGAGCATTAAACAGCCTCCCCTATGGAACAATGAGAGGCCGGGGCCCTGAGGCAGAGCCCTGGGCTGGCTGGAACTGATAGGGAAGCCCTTGGGATCCTGCTCACCCAGGCCTGTCACCGCCAGTCTCTCATCTACAGCTGTCTCACCGCCAAACTCCATTCTTCCCTGCCTTTGTCATCAGTCAGTCACCAACCATCCATGTGGAGGAGCCAGTGCTGTGCTGCAACCTAATACTGTATAAAGCCCTGTCCACCTGTCAGAAATGATAAATAAATACAAGTGATAAAGGAAAATAGGGATCATTTCAAATACTATGTGTACCTTTATTATTATTCCTATTTTCCCTTTTGGTACCTTTTGTGTTTCTGTGGTATATGCTTACAGTGACCTTAACTGACTTAATGGTATTTTTTAATCTTTAATCTTGCTGAGGCATTTGGGTTCTTAAATCTATCATAGTAGTAACATTTCTTCTTCATTAAGATAGGCTGATAACTGCGCCTTGGCGTCATGTAAGATTTGACTAAATTATAAAGATATGTAATTGCTCGCATGTCTGACGAAATGAAGCCACAGCCGCTTGTATTTTTTTTTTTTTTTTTTTTAATTCCTGTGTGTTTAGACGGAGCAGGGAGGAGGGAGGACACGCTGACGATGCTGCGTGCGCAGCTTCACCTTCAGCCCAGAGTCGCTACGACTGGACGGCGATGAAAAGATAAAAGCCTTATCTGTTTTTATTATTATTATTATTAAACAATATCAGTCCAATGCCATTCAGTTATGCTTTACAGAGAGTGACCGGCTCGGAAAGCTTTTAATGCGCACTTCTACTGAGAGGTGAGTAAACACTGCTGTTTGCAGCAAAATGGGCATTTTATGGGAACGAGTGCACTGAGGGAAAAGATCCTTAGATGAACCAGGGTAAGCCTACTCAGTTTTACGTCGCACACTCGAAGATTAATTCGTTTACCATTAGCATATGAGTTTTACCAGAATTTATTTATATGTTGACAGGCACAGTCTCGGTTTTAAAACGTATTAAAGCATTTTTCTCAATTGGATAGCGTATTTGCGCAGCTAGCTTAACACAATCTAGACTGTTATTCGCGAATAACATGTATGTCAGCTCGATTTTTATGTAAGCAAATTGAGTGAAACTTTTGAAATTACAGGTTATAATTTGGCAGCCCGAAGCTTATCCCTGCATTATTCTTTTCCAGCCACCGTGCCCTCCTCAGACACCTACTTCATGTTATTACCGTGTGATGTGTGTGGAGACATGCGCATACATGGCATCAAAATAGCGCACAACCTCCTTCATTTTCATGGCGAATGGGGGGCTGTGGGCACCAGAGCCATCAGTGACAAGGCTTATAATGTGCACGTCCGCCGGCCGGGGACACTCTGCTGTTTGTAGCAGAATGGGCATTTAAAGGCAACGACTGCGATGAAGGAAAAGATCCTCAGATGAACCCACCGATGCCCACATAACGTTATTCGGTGTGAGACAGGGCCTGCTGCAACAGCACTGGCTTTAATAGCACCCTCTGTATTCAGTGTTGATTTACTGTCACAAAAGGCTACAGGCTTGCACAAGGAATGACAAAAATATTACACGTAGATATGCATTTTAAGTCTACTTATTGGATTGTAAAGCTATGCCTTCATGTATATCTTTATTATGAGCAGTTTAACCACATAGAGTGGGATCATATATTTTATGTTTTCAAATTACATAGTATGGAGGAAGTAGTAAAAGGATGGCCTTTGATTACTGTTAGCTCTTAAAAACATTTTTGCATTTCCGTATGCAACCATCTATTACCCTATGTTATTATATATAATTCAGTGTAATGTACTTGATACACTGCAGTCTTACCCTTTTAGGTTGAAATAGCTTTATTCACCATTTGAATCCCATATTTCAATGGCAGATCAGATAAAACAGTGAATATTCAAATTTCATAGTCATGTGATGTCCAGTGGCCTTTGGTTGCCCAAAGACAACTACATTATCATTATATCATAATTAGGCTATTATTTATTATATGAAACTAATGTCATTACAACCAGAATATCAGCTTTAGGGAGAGCTGGCCAAACTGAAGAAGATCCTGAAAAGGATCACACACTTATGTGAATCAAGTCTAATGAGTCAGTGTAAGGATGTGAAGCTCACGATGAGGCACTGCATGTCTCTCTAATGAGAAGTAATTGGCTATTGGAGCATAGGGGTGTCGAGGGCGATGACCTTTAGATCATCAGCCATGCTGCATCACCAGTGCTTTGTGCCTTCTGGTGGAAACTCTCGAGTGTCATCTTCTAGTTTTTAACCACATATTGTGTGTACAGCTATCATGAATGTGCTCTTGGCGGTACACAATAGCACCAATGTTCAAAATAATAACAAGGAAGGAGAATAGCTTATTTTCTCATTGACAATTATACAGTAAAGTGTGGTTGAAATTATTACCAGGGCTTTGTTGTTGTTTTCTCTCTGCTATTGACTTTGTATGGCACTCATTCCGTCAATGAGGCAAGGCAAGAGAGGAAATGTGGAAGTCATTACAGTAAAGGGGACAGGGGAGGGATTTCATTTGGCTTTCTGTCAGGTTTAGTGTTCTTCTTGGGGCTTGCCTATTTACCCAATTAGCTGTTACTGGCTGTTTTTGCTCCAAACTCGATCTCTTCGCCGTTGAATTTTAGAGAACAGAAACCTCTTGCAGATGATGTGAAAGAGTTAGGAACGGCCGAGGTAAAAAGACACTGATTTTGCTTGTAATGTGATTGTGTTGTTTAAAAGAGCATCCTGTGCTGTGCAGCTGAAATGAAAAATGGATGTTCAACAACAAGCTTGCAGGTTTGTTTGCGTTGCGTGATTCTTGCATTAGCTCATGTAAGGAAAACTCTATTACATCAGTGATTATTTTTAACTGCTGCATCCCTGACTTCTTGAAATGGGAAACTATAACTCTGATGACACCACGGCTTTGGGAAGAAATACTGTCGCATTTTTGTAAAAATCTCCTAATGAAAGACGACAATTCTCAGACCCTTTATCTCAAATGTGTGCCATGATGCATTTTTGTGTGTGGTAGTTTGTTCAGCCAGTTTATGAGGTGTTAGATTCAGCCAGAGGAGGTGATAGCAGCTCCTCTGTTCAGTTTGACCACAGGGAAATGAGTTACGTAAGCAGATTCCAACTGGGAGTAAGCAAGAACAAACCAGGACAGGCACTTAGCTGACTGGGTCTCTATCACTCCGGTTCCCAGCTACTGAAGACTTCTGATACATCAGCAAGAGTTTAAGACCCACATAACTGTGGACATTGTTTGATCACAGCCTTGGAAAATGTGCAAGGAAGTTCTAAACTAAACTTAGTATGAATTGACCGAATATTAATGTGCAATGGTTAACTGGTTAAGCTGAGATTTATTAATGTTTATGTAATGCCTTTCCTTGGGCTTCTCTCTCCTAACATTTGAACATAAACCTAAGGCACAAATGAAACCACTCAAAGGTCAAGAATTTAAAAAGACAAAACAGGAAAGCAGACAACAGATAAACATGTTTTCTTTGTATTACGGCTCTCCCCAGACTCTGGTGTGTAAACTTCCTTTTTCTGATCATCTGCAAAGTTAGACATTGCACTCACATGATCCAAGTGAAGAGGAGAAAAGCAGTGAGCCATGAACTGCTGTGCTGGTCGCGGAGGGGGGGAACAAACATGCCACCCTGTTGGCGATTATTATTCAGCATCAGGTCACCTGATCTGAAGGTTTTGTGTAACACTCATCTGCTCCCCTTTTTCTTTTTTTTTCCTCTTAAAACTGAATTTTAAAAGGTTAAATATTGTTTTAGCCTGAAAACAAGTGAAAGTTAAGAGGACTCATGTAAATTATTGGTGTTACTGAGGCATTTTACTTAATTCAAGTGTGAGTAATTGGGCTAAACCATTGCAGCCTGGGACTGTGGGGGAGTTTTAACACAACTGAAGAAAGACGTCTTTCACATTGGTCAGCGAGGCTTTACTATGTCACAGACCTCATGACCATGTAATCAAGCAGGAAATATCTTGCCTCAAACTTCCTACAATGTAAGTTACACTACATCAGTACAGTGGGGAAAATTGGATAATGGCAAATAGGAATCTTTGGGATATGATATTTGCATTTTTCTGTTAGAATGAGAAATAGAAAAAAGCAAAGATAGAGCCATATGGGCAGTAAAGCCAGATATTGATCATTTGTTCAGCTTATTGGTACTCAGAATGTGCAATATATCCATGATCAAGAAATTGTCAATGAAATATATGTTGTGGTTGGTATTGTTAGAGAGGCTTAGTGACAGTGGAAAGCTCAGCTCTGTGATTTGATTGTGTTTCCAGCTTTTTCGCCAAGAGTGTGTGTGTGTGTCCAAATGTGTGTGTGTGAGAGGGACACAAAGTGTGTGTGTCTCTGTGCATGTTTGCGTGTGTGTGTGCCGCCTATGTGCATGGCTTCCTGTAGCAACAATTTTGCTTAGTATTTATTGTCTGGCCTCCTATCCCATGACTTGCAGGATGAGGCGAGCCCAGGAGGACAAAGCAGCGTGTGTGGCGCATAAGCCTGTTTCATGCATATATACAACCATGACCTGCCTGGCTATCATTCACTGTGAACAGACACTTTCCTCTTTTCAAACCCTGAAGACGGGCCGCCTCTAGACGGTTGTGGGAAAGGACAGGGGTGGAAGCACAGAGGCCTCAAGCTATAAATACACACGGGCTTTAATTGGGTTATTGTAGGGTATCTGCGAGCATGTTTTTCTAATTCCCAAGGTGCACACTTCCCAGACCTTTTCCCACGTGTCAAACGGCGACAAGGTGATCAGCCAACTGTCTGGCCCTAGAATCCTCCATGTAATCCATCAGAGCCCTGTTACCATGTCTCATCTATGCTACACAACAATATAAAACCAGCCTGGGGGGTAGACTGCTCCTCCTCTGCTCAGTGAGGCAACCCAACACCACATGAAGGCTATTTAGCCCCAAAAAAATGTCACGCTTTTGCTCGCAAATTGGAATTCCATGTGTGCATTTAATTGAGCTTTTCACTTAAAATATATGGCGTGCTTTATTGTTGCTTTTCAGCTTGCTTTAAGTTCCCCGTCGCCAAGTATTGAACATTATTCTTGGTGTTTCCATCACTATGAATAATTGACCTTGCTGACATTGTAAGCATTGTATCTCAAGGCCCCCTGGGGATGTTTTATCATTACAGATGGATGAGGGTTGACAGCCATTGCAGGGTGGGACATGTTGTGCGGAGGTGCCATGCAGTGAATTGGGAAGGCAAACACTCAAGAAGTTATAAAGGCATAACAACAACTGAGATGCAATCCTGGAAATATTCTGTCAATTTATTTTATGCTGATCTGTTGTAAACTGGGTCATCTCCTCTTTCCTATTTGAATATTGCTTGGGGCTCCTTGGTCTTGCAAATGAAAAGCTTCCCTACATTCAGCTGCATATGGCTTATTACCCCAGGCTTAACCTCTTCATCTGAAGTCTTAAACCACAGGAGAAGAGAGGAGGAGGGGAGGAATGGAATGGGCAAAAGGAAAAAAAAAACTCTACAGTATGTCTGTAATCAGGAAAAGGCAGGCAGCATAATGGAGTGATTTGCTGCACCTCAGCAAGACCACTTATGTTAGAGGATGTTGGGTTTCAGAAGAAATCATCTCTTGTTGTGTTTCCTTGTCAGAGAGATAAGCAAAAGAAATATCCCAAGCCCGATGTTGCTGTGCAGTGTTTCGGTGTTATATTATTATACAGAATCACATAAATTACTAATACTTTGGCACGCTAGTTTTCATCTCAATGGAAGCTTATATACAACATCTGGTTTTGTTTTTATCTTTGTTACTTTAACTGAGCAACATCTTCCAATGAAAGAATTTACTTATTTTTAGTAGCATACAGTTTCATATCCCGAATGATGAAACTTTTAGTGTTTGTTACATTTCTCTTGGCAAACTGAATTGATATTTATGTCGAAAGAATTGTCTGTTAGTGTGAGAAGTTCTTAGTGTATATCTTATTCTTAATTTTTTTTCCCATAGCTTACAACCTGTCTGTAACTTTGTGACCTGTTGGCCTGGTTAGTGCACCCCATATAATTTTCATTACAGTGGGAGTTTGGGATAATTGGACTCTGGGACCCTTGATGGTCCCAGTCCTATTTTCAATACTACTTCTATTTCCTGTCATTTAACTTGTATGACACTACATCATATGAATCTAATGAACTGCAAATTGTCCTGCAATTATTCATTGAACTGTAAATTCTCCTGTATTTATTTGTTTTGGGGTACCGAGTACCGTGGCCCAGTGATAAATGTTAATTGTTTTTTACATTTTACCATCTGTGGAAAGGATTTTCCAGCAGTGAGGAGCTGCCACTGCTGAATAAAAGTAGTGAAACACATGTTAAAGTCAGTGGACTTACTCAGAGTTGAATCACTTTATTTAAAAGGCCATTGCAACTATAAAAAATCTGAGCTGTATTCTATAAAGATTCAGTTTATTAAATGTTTTGTTGCAGTTCTTTTTCATAAAAAATGTATTAATTAGCAGTACTATGTATTTAAATAATAAATAATTGCACCACTCTCCCTCACTGAGCCTTTAGGCCATGCTATGCTCTCATTTTCATCTCTTTGCTGAACTGGATTAAACACAACATGGAGTAAGTGTCCTCCAGATGACATCGCTTAGGGGACAAATTCCAATTCATTAACTCAGCAACTCTCAAACCAGAGGAATTTTGCAAGACTGCGTACAGTTTTTGAGTATGTGTGAGATTATCCACATAATAAATCAAGTTTGTTTTTCAATGAAGCATTCCTTTGTGAAGCTCAGCAACACACTGAATAACACTCAGCATTCTGTTTCTTATGTTTCAGAACTACATAGAAGAATAATGGATGAGACCTATCACTAGCATTTAATGAAGATTTTCATTGACTCCTCAAACTAGATTATGGATGGTAATGATAATGTGTCCATAACTATGGCACACCCCCAGACTGAAGTGTGCAATGTTGAGGCGGGAGGAGGAGAAATCACTGGTAAAGTGGAGAATGGAGTAAATTCGGTGACTCCCACTGACTCTTGGGATGGTATCGCGACAGGACCAACAAAGGGAGGGCTCCCAACCCTGGTTGAGACTCCAGCACCCTCAGTGGTGAGCCCAACTACTGAATCACCAGGAGGAATGGCGCTAAAAGTAGCCACAACTGTACTTCATCCCATCTGCCTGGGAGAGAGTCCACTGATGCTGCCTGTTCACCTCCAGATGCCAGGAGCAGCTGGGCCTCAGCTTGGCCAAATGGGGGCAGCACCATACTTGCTCACAAGCCAAGGCCCAGTTTCACTGCCTCTAGTTCTGGATCAGCAAGTCCTCCAGCACCTGAGCCCTTCTGTAATTCCCCAGACTACCAACTGTCCAGCTTTGCCGCTTCAGAGCAACGTCTTATGTCAGAATTCTTCTTTGACAGTCGGATTGCCTCCAGCTGTTGACCAAAAGTCAGCAGGACCAGCCCAGGATGCTAACCTGCTTTCTCTCCTTCAGAACCCAGCATTTGCAGCCATCCTGCAGGACCTCTTCCCTTCGCAGGGGAGTTCGTCATCCTGTCAGTCACCAGGCTCTGTACCAACAGACCCATTTGCCTCAACTTTTTTTCCACTTCCTCCACTGACACATCCCTATACCTCCCCTCTGGCCCCTCTGGTCCCTCCAGCCACACTTCTAGTCCCTTATCCTGTTGTCATTCCTCTGCCAGTGCCTCTCCCCATCCCTCTTCCTATCCCCATTCCTATCCCCCAGACTGAGGACTCAAAGGGGAACATGCCAAAACCAGTTTGCACTGTGAGTAAAAGCACTCAGACTTATTCAAAAGATGCTACCTCTCCTTCTTTACCTTCGAGCAGATTGATGTTGTCATCTCATCCACAAAATGTGTCCCCATCCTCACTCTCTCTACCTGAGGGAGAGGTCCTAGATCTTTCCATCAGAGCATGTCCAGTTGAACCAAAACAGGAATACCCAAGTCCACAGGACAATGTGCTTGACTTGTCAGTAGCTGGTGTGAGGAAAAAGTGTATTCAGTCATGCGGCTCCAGTGGGTCATCAGGAGGCGAGAGAGAGTTTTCTTTCCAATCTAGTCAAGACACTACTGGTACTGCCTTGTCTCTGGGTGTTGAGTGCACCCAAAGTTTAGATTCCAAACTCCTGAGCAGTCTTGCTTCACTGGAGTTCAGTCGGCAGCATAAGTGGGTGGTGGACAGTAGTGCCAGCGGGTCTAGTTCTCTGGGTCAGGAGGCATCTCTCAGCGGAGCAGGAAACCTTGAGATAGTCAGCACGTCGCAGACTGCCAAGGTCATTGTCTCTGTGAAGGATGCAATTCCTGCTATCCTCTGTGGAAAAATTAAAGGCCTTTCGGGAGTATCCACCAAGAACTTTTCCATCAAACGGGATGGCAGCCAGGGGGCGTCTCTGCAGCAGCTCTATGGAGCACCGTCCAGGCCTCAAGGGGAGCAACATAACCCCAATGACCCAATCAAAAAGGTCCCCAAAAACAGAGCAATCAAACTGAAGAAGGTCAGCTCACAAGAGATCCATTTTCTTCCCATTAAGAAGCAACGACTAGCAGCATTGCTCCCCAGGAAGTGAAAGTGCTTGCCAGAGGGGGGGGGATTAATTGTTGGACTGCTCTCTGGTAATACCTCTGGAGAGTACCACTATAACACACAACACATGTGGGGACATTCTGTAATCAAACTCATATATATCTCCACTCAAGGCCCAGATTTTGGGTATATGTTGTAAACTGAGGCTTATGAATGTCTGACAGTATGAAACAACAGTGACAGAACTCAGAAATGGTTATCATTTTAATTTTTATGAATCGCTGTGCTTTTTTGTAATGCACTACTCTACAGTGTTATACTATTTATGTTTTAAAAGGACTGTTTTTGAGTATGGCAGCTGTATAGGCTCTCCATGTGGCACTGGAGATTGTCTTTAAAATTGAAATGTTTTACTACACTCTTGTCTTTATAATTACAGTAAAGGCACATGGGTTCCATTTTTCCATTTTGGTTCATGGTTTGTTTCCATGGGTAATTTCTATTTAAGTGCACTGAAGACCTTAAAGCCTGATTTTCGAGGTTCTCAGCGTTACACTATCAGAGCAGAGCAGTATGTAATGGCAGGACTTGACTGAGACTGTTAAAACACGTCCTATTATTGGAAATTGCTATATTCATCAGTGGATCACTGAAGCGATGCGTTCTTGCTTGATTGGTAGGGGTTTAGCATGGCAGGTTAATAATGGCTTGGCAGGGCCACTCTTTAATTAACTTAAGTGAATGCTGGCAACAGCTGTCAGTCGCAACAAAGCACATTGTTCAGTATTTTGTTTAAAGGCAGGAAAAAGGGATTTCACATTAAAACAGAGCTTAAATCAACAAGCCTGTCCAACGAAAAGGATTCCTTGAAACAACTTTGTTTCTGGCTAAATCAGCCTATTTTACCAACTGTTTCACAACACAAGCCTAGATTGTTGCTTAAGTATCACACAATCACAAGCCAAAGCTAAAGAAACAACTCACAGCGAGTGTACAAAATACTAGAAACAGCACCACCTCTTTCTGCTACATGACTCAGTAGGTGAATCGAGGTGAAAGGTATGATTCCATATTGATTTCACCACCTAAATTGTGAAGGGGAGATGAAGTTGAGGGGGAGGAGACAGGTTAAAGAAGGATTTTAGGCCTTTCGATAACTGAGAAATAGTTTGGGCAAAAGATGGTGGACCTCATAAAAATTTTCTTCAAACTGCAGCTATCCTCCACCCAGTCTTTGAGTTGTGAAACAGTAGCCATTTTCTAGCTTGCAGTGAGAGAAAATATATTTATGTAAAGTGTTTTATTAATCTTAATAGAATTGTTGTTTGAAAAACCCTTATTAAAAAAAAACTCCATCTCCCCTTTATCAAATTTGTTGTTGGTGTAAAATGTTTGTTCCCAGTGATTTGATGTCATTTTCATTGTTTCTGTAGAACATGGTGTTTTTCTGTCCCATGCTAATGATCAGAGTTGTGAATGTGAGAGTATTGTTGTGTATTGGTTTATTTATCCTATTGAATGCACCTTGTCATAGCTTAGTTGAAAAAGATACAGGGTACCCTACCTACCCTACTAAAACAAATTGTGTTGCCCTATTGTGATTTTAGCATTTATTATATCTGTGAATAACAGGCAAAAAACTAATAAATCTGGTGACATTTTTTATTATGAGAAATTTTAAAATGTCCTAACAGCTAAGAAACTGTCCTGTCCTGTTGAACAGTGGAGAACGCATTCCAGGGATGGAAAATGCCTACAAGTTCAACTTTTGACCAATTGCTTTATTTATTTAATGTATCTTATCAGTGACATCTTATTCTGACTCATCAGTTGATCGTTGGCCTTTTACAATTAGAGATTACATTTGTAAAAACATTTTTGTATGTTTTCATTATTTTTGTTTCTTAGAAGAGTGAGTTGCTCCCACAATGAAATATGTTTGATTCATATTGTGGACTAACTGATCCATTTTATGGTACAGGATTTCATCCTAATTTATTATTCATACAACTCTATTTATAATGTGTAGATATGGTCAGTTAGGAGACACAATGTGACTGGAGATGATCCTCCCCAGACAGCTTCCTTTGTAACTGTCAGTCTCATTAAGCACTTTTTGCCTGTGGATACTCAACTAGCATTTTAATGAAGATGTCAGTAAAGTGACACATCAGTTGAAATGTGTTGGCAGTTGAGTGTTTGCTTGTTGTATATGTACTTACTTTTTGTGTGGCAGTTAAGTAAAAGCCCTAAGGCCTAAATATGCTTCTCTGGCTTTGCTTGACACAACAGTGCATTTTAATGTAATGGCAGTTTATCATTAGAAGGCAAGAATGACCTCATGAAACTGGTTTGAAATCAGAGAGAATTAATACATATTTTCATGTCAAAATTCATTCAGTAAAGTCTTAAAGGGACTAGGGATTAATAGAATCCAACCGGATTTATTACTTACAAAGATCTCTTTATATCTAGCTAGTAAGAAACACTCAGCCAAGAGGTTAGACTATCATTGACATTTTTGATAAACTGGCGACGACATCCTGTCTGCATTTGTCTTCAGTGCCAATGAAAGTCAGTTGGAGACCAAACCATTTGATCTGATTCAAAGAAACATTCATTCCAAAAGACCATTAGGTATTCTTACTCTTTCTACAACAACTTGTGGAACAAAATCGAAGTGTTTGCATCCAAACGGTTTGGCTCCCCATTCACTACTTCTTGTTCTATCAAATTGCCGGCAGCTTCGAAAACTGAAACTCAGAAGTAGGTTTTTTCCACAGTGCGTAAAGTGTGTTTGCAAATGTTTATGCAAAAAAACCCAAAAAACTTAAATGCCAGGATGGATGATATTCTTAACCATGGTGATAGAAGATTTGTCCAAAATATGTTCAATACATTAACAATTCCTTTAGTAAATACTGTCAAGGTTATAACAAAATTACTGTGCATTATGAAACATAAAAATGCTGCATGACCATTTCATCATCATCATTCATACCATACTGACTGGCATCTGGCGTCCACTTTCTCCATTATTGGGAAATACAACAGAACATATAGATTTGTTCTGTATTTTAGGAATGTTTTCACTATTTCTGGTCAGTCCTGAAATATTCTGAAAACCTTGTTTTCCTAATATTGATATTGCAAATGTACCCAGTTAACCATTTTGAATTCAGCACACTGAAGAAGAAACCTACTTATTATAATGTAGTAGAGCATTTAGACATGATATGGGTTTGTCCTCATTGAACAGTGAGCATGACACCAGCTGTGTAGTGGCTCCATAGATACTTGGATACACTTGGATACAACATCCATTACTTCTAAGAAAATTTGGGCAATTTAGATTTCCTTAGATACATGGTTTATAGGAGTCTTTTGTAAAATTCAGAAATGTCTCCAAATTGTTTCTTGAAATATTTCTTGTTCACAAATATCACACAAGTTTACATCTGGCACATTTTATTAATTTTGTGCTCATAGTGCCAAATTGCAAAACAGATGTTAAACTGATGGCAGAATTTAATGATGGAAATAATCTTTACCGGTGGTTCTTGTACATTTTCTTCTGCATTCTTCTAGCAAAACATGTATGCATTCGGTTTCTGAGTACCTTAAAGAATTTGCTAAATCATAATTGGATCACATGTTTTGTTTATGCTGGTGAATTAAAATAAAATAACTACATTGAACTTTTCCTCAATGTGAAAATACATTTTTAGACATGCTAATCAATGACAACACACACCAACACACAGTTTTGCTCTTGGTAGCTTTATAAAAAAAAAAAAAAAGAAAAGAAAAAAAAAAAGAAAATACACATCATGAACACAATACATATTGTTTTTCTGATGAGACATGAATGAACAAGGGACTTTTTCCAACACATTTTTCAAGTACTTTAAGATGCAAGGGGGAAATCAACAGCACTTTGATCCTGTGTTGAATATAATATGGCACAAGAAGTAATTTTAAGTCAGAAGGAGAATGACAAAGGAAAAATCTGTTAAGTATATTATTCCAAAACAGTATGCTACAAAAGCTTGTACTAACAAAGACCACATAATCCTGAGAAATGTCATAAGTAAAGCAAGGCAAAGTCTATTACTGAGGGTATTTCAACTAAAAGCGCTGCAGTAAGTATTAAAAAGCAGTATGGAATACATTGTCTAAAATATTCACCACATCCCCCACCCATTAATTTCACATTTCTAACTTATATATGATTTCCTTAAAATATTTAGTTTTCTACAAAATGTACATTCTGTTGCTGATATTCATGGTTAAACCCATAAAACTGTACACATCTGTTTTCATTGCTAACAGTGATTGTAACGGTCAAAGTGACAACATTGAGGTCATAGGCAGACCAACAAGCTTGAATGATTATGACTGATACAGATATCACATCAAAACAAAACATATAAAGCCCTTAGAAATGTCATATTTGCACTACTAATCTGTCCACTGAAATAAATAAATCCAACCAATGGTTTCTAAGTAAACTCAGAGCTTAGGGCACTTTCAGACAGATGAAAATTGATAAGAACTGAATGAAGACAACGTCCGCGCATGAATACAACCACCTGGAGGCAATCGAACTCAGCTCAAAGACACGTCACGCCGTTCACATCCAGCATGCCGTCAGCACACAGGACACAGCAGTTTGATGAGTCTGACGGACACTCGTGGGAAAATTGAGGCTGAACCAGTTCAAGTCAGAATTTAATAAGATCACTTGAAAATGACCACCATCATCCTGACAATGTTCAAGCAAAGAAAAAATCCAATATATCATTGTGTGAAAGAAATGGAATGAACATGGGCAATCCTGGGACAGGCAGATAACCCCAAACTTTTAGGCATAGTTGTGAATAAACAAGACCTGACAACGGCTATACAACAGAGCAGATGAGAAGCCATCAGAATTCATGTAGGAACATAGGGAAGAACATCTGATGAATTCTTTTTAGTATACAGACCCTTCCTCATTAACTGGAATCTCAACAATAATAAAAACATTATATAAGAAGAAACATTCTCCATCTTTGGGGATCCGAAACCAGGATCAAAAGATTTCATCTCCATAAAAAAAAGTCAGTCTCTGTGTGCACGTGCTATGCAATGTAAACACTACAGGGATTATTTTCCTTTGGGATTTCAGTAAGTCAATGGCGTCTATTAGACTTGAACAGCTTTTTGTTCTCTGATGAGGGGATGAGGTAATGTGTCAGCAATGCACGGCACACTTCTCCACTCTGCACGTCAAAATGAAGCTGTAACATCGGCCGAGTTCCCTCAAGGTGGAGTCTGGAGTAATGTAACTCTTGCGTGCCCCATGAGTCATTTGGTGTTATATGCCGAGTTGTGTCCAAATATTGGCCCTTTCAGCGGCTACTGCCCATGGGTCTGGCAAAGACAGGACTTTGCTGGCTCCTGCTACAGTTTGCCTTGTTTCAGCCTTTCTATGTGATGGCATAACTTCAGTGCGGGCCCTAGTTTGAGGCCCATGTATTTCATAACCATGTCGCTCCGCAGCAGCATCAGGGCTTTTCCATCAATCTCCTGTGGCGATAAAGAAGATAAAGGTTTTTTTTTCAGCGTTTTCTGGCAGTTTTATATGAGGAACTATCATCTAAAAACACAACCGTGATAGTGTAATGAAAGAAAATCGGGAAATTGGTGACATTATTTACCCGAGAACCTTGTTAAGTATCGCCATCATCTTTTAACATCATTTAAACAACATCCCAGACTGCAACATCCACACTAACACTAGGAAAAAAAAGAGTTCTGTAACCCCTCCCCGCCTCCAAAGTTGTGTTAATTGATTTATGGCCACCTGAGTGCAGCAGCGTTTATAAATAAACTCACCGCTCAAGCCACAAACTCAATAAACTAATCTGTCTACTGCAGCTAAAACTTATGATATATAGGCTCTTGGAACAATTCGTAGCCCTTTTTAGCTCTGTGGGAAGAGCAGGATTTGTTTCCTACACCAAAAATATGTCAGCACTCACTGCTGTAAAGTGCTTTGGGGAATACCTTCACAAGTATGTTACATACAGTGTTACAAAACATCATAAGACAAGTTAACTTACATGTTTTCTGAATAGTTCTGCATGTGGGGCTAATGCCGAGGGGTCAGCATCCCTAACAAACTGCATCACCTCCTCAATTGACCAGGATGACGGGCTCTTACTGGGCACTTGCAGGCTCTCCCGGTCAGCAGCCGTGGCCTCAGGGCCTGTGGTGGAGCTGGCTGCTGCAAACACAGAGAAGACACCGTGAGCAACAAGCAGTGAATGACGCAGACAAAAAGTCAAATTGTTTTGAATGAGATAAAAACAGTTATCTCCAGCCTACCACAAAGTCCTGCTTTTGTCATCAACACAAACTCACTTGAGCTGCATCTACTCAGTGATAGTCAAGCCCAAGACATTTGTGTTTCGGCAGCACTATTCCCATAAAAACTTTTCTTAGCTAAACCGACATATTTGTTATGAGAATTCTTGCTTTTAATTCATTTAAAATTAAATGTTCCAATTCAGTTCAATGTAAGCATGAAAATTTCAATTCCCCCCAAGTGTAACTGAGTTTCTGGCACTACTTTCTTTCTACAGTTTGCTGGCGGTGTACCTTCAACTCGTCTGAGTGGCTGCGTGGAGGTGAGTTCTGCAGGGTTAGAGGACAGGCGGCGTAGGGGTGTGCCATTCCCAGGGTAGTAGAGACTGCTGCCCTGGGAGTGGTACTCTGACAAACTCCTCACTGTTTGGGGTCGAGGGGTCATGGAGTTGGAGGCTGAGTCCATGAAGCGCTGCTCCTTTATTAGGCCGTTCTCCTCATGGGGCAAGGTCTCTGCTGGAGAGAGCAAAAAACAACAGACATTCAGGAGTTGTCCTTTACTTTAAGTGTTTCTGTAATACACAGTTCATCTTGAGACTTCCTACAAATACATATGAACTGAAACTGTGAAAAACTGAAACTTGTACAAGCAAAATACAACAAACAACAACAAAGGACTCCAACAAATGAAGTCCTTCAACAATGAAAACACTTCTGCTGCTTTTGTTTTGGGCCAAGTGGTGTTTTATATTGCTTTGTTAGGAAATATGTGTAATTAATGCAAATTAGAAGGCATACAGGAATGTCAGCCAAACAGACATTTCAGTCACAGTCAGTACAAACCTGCAAAGCTTAGCCATTCAAAAGTCAACATGATAGATATTTGCTATGTGAATATCTGCTTGGATATCTCGATTTTCAACAGACTGCACAGTGGTAAGACTTAATTACTTTGCAATTCTAACAGGCAACAAGAGTCTGGTAGTTTTTGCTCGTGAATTATGTACAGTAGCTTTTTCCCACATTTATCCGGATGGCACTCACTAACCCCTGCATATCCATTCACCCCTGCTTGTTAACATACAGCAGCAAAGGAAGAAAACACTTTAAGCCCATAATGCACTATGCATTTGAGTGTCTCTACTACTCCAATGACAATTGGAAAGGGAGTGCACCTTAATGCTGGCAATAGAGGCTTTTCACAGAATGTGGTTCTTTTGCTTGGAGTATGGCTGCCTGAAACAACTGGTAACTGGTGTCTCTTCCATTGCCATATACAAATCAGTGGTTGCTATGTTACAGGCAGCCATGTTGGGGACATAGCCTCTATAGCATTATATTCTGTAGCACTAAATGATCAGCTAGAATGGGTCTGTTTGATTCTGCAAATGCTTTTTTCCCACTGGATTTTAGTATCCATTGATGCAATATTCCTGACAGATAATAAAGATCAACATGACTTCTAGATACATACTAAAATGTCTATTAGACTGAAAGATTAGTACGGAAAATAAAAAATTAATTCACCTAAGTATGCAGTAATTGTGTCGTTATTCCATGTCATGGATTTAAATGGAAGTAAAAGTTCAAATTAAACAGGGGAATGAGAGGAAATGATAGAAAAACAAATTTAGGGAAAATGTAGCAATGTGACTGAGTGTAATATAGGTATAAAGATATCTGCAAACTGAGCTGTACCTTCTGAAGGGTGGGCCTCCGTACGCAAATGTTTAGGAGACAGAGGGGCTGCATATGGTGGAGATACCCCAGAGAGACTTCGCTTGCTACCCCGGCCCAGGGAGGGTGCCTCCAGCGCCTCTTCCTTCACTGGAACATAGAAACAGAGAATAATTGACTGCAGCCTATGCAACAAATATGAATAGCAAATGTGTAATCTGGTCCAAATCATCGTAATTTACATCAAAACCCACAAAAGTGATTGAGAGCAAAGACGCTGTAGCTTTTCAAGTCAGATTAGTCTCTTGAGTTTATCACATTGTGAGAAACTGGTCTCCCTTAAGAGTGATTTATGGCATTATATGAATGTTCCAACCAATCAGGACAACAGTTCGTTCAAAGCAGACAGTACACAGAGGTTCAAACCAAAGGTTATTATGGTTTTTGCCCCAAAATTCATTCTTTTTTTTTTTAACCTGCACATAAATGGGATACAAAAACTAAAAACATGTTGGGTCTGTTTTTATTAAGTGCCTGGCGGAAGCAACTCAGTAAGAGCAAGAGATATTTAAATCAGAGTAGATTTACTCACTCAACTCATATTTACTCCCCACTTCTCCACCTAAGCATCTACAAAGCACCAGCACACTTGTTTTACTTTAGTTTTACTTTAGTTTTACAAGTAGACTGTTTCTTTGTGTATTTTTATTTTTATATCAGTTTTTCAGTAATTGTTTAACATCTAGTTTTCATCTTGTTTTAGTGAACTGTACCAACTTCTGTCCAGGCTGAGGCAGTTCCATGATGGAGTGGGGGGCTCCAGTTCTCTTCCTGATAAGTAACTTAACTCTGACTCAACATTGCCATTACCTGACTTGGTCCTGTCATAGGAGGTGTAGCGGCTGAATGGTTGGCTGCTGAACAGGTTGTCACATTGCAGGTGACGACACAAAGTCTCCAAGAAGCGGAGTACAAAGGAAGCACTGGAGGCCGATGGCAGTTTGACCAAACGAACTCCACCATCTGTTTTCACTGGGATGAAGGACAAAACATGTTACTGGTCTATAACTCATCTAAAAGAGAGAGAGCTTAGCTAACAGCAGCCATCTACTTATACACTGCCCATTTCAAGTAGAACGCTTTAACAGATTACTGTAGTGATATAACACTTGGGCGCAATGATTTAACAAAAACTTAGAACAACTGGTGGTGTTTTTGTTACCTCTGACAACCTCTCCTCCTCCTGAGTGGGTTTGCAGTGCACTGAGTAGGACCTTAGGCTGGTAAGCACAGTCAATACATGACTGCACCACCTGCTGGAGGACAGCATTCACTGGCCCTGGGCCAAAGTGGTCTGGCAGATGCTGCATCTGCTTTCTGTCTAGGTGGGGACCACAGTTTCCATGCTTATTCACGTACACACACACTGTAAGGTATGAAAACACAAGAAGAAACACGCTGAAAAATATGATATTCAATCGATGTTCTTTCATTCAGTACAGAAAATGTAGAGAGAGGGATGTGTGAGGGAGTGACCAATGAAAAGTTTCATTTTGTGAAAATGACTCTGCCAGTCCCATTGGTGGGTTCGTCATTACAAATGCATGTTGTGTGGACGAACTATGTTCAAACCCACAGAATTTCATTTTAAATTCTAGTGGAGATCCCAAGGTTTCAGAAGATACCAAATATGTCCTGCTGAATCACAGGAAAATGTGTATAAAATGATGCACAAGACATCTAGATATTTTTTATTTGATGCAATGGTGAAACCGTAAAACAATGAAATCTTGGCTTTGAATATTTCACTCAATAGTTGTTTTGTAGCTTCAGTGTAGTGTTGCAACCAACAGATACAGAACATGTGTGACGTTATGATACAAGATGGAATTTTTTTTTTCCTAACTTTGAAGCTACTTAAGGAGAAAACTGAAGGAAAATCAGGGTTCAAGGGGTGAATCCTTACCCGTGGAGACCACAGAGTTGAGGCTGGAAGGGCTTTCTTGTGGCACCTGCATGCTGGGCAGCTGTGTTGTGCTTTGGAGAACTTTGGGCTTTCTCTGAAAAACACAACACACATACATGATTTAGTATTTTTGGAGGAAGTAGTATAAGGAAAAATGTTCATCCAGTGTTCAAATATTTGACAGCATCCGAGTGTTAGTTGAGAAACACAATTCAATCAGGTCTCACCTTGCTTCCAGGTTTGGGTCCTCTCTTCTTGTGGGGCCTGGGTGTAAGCTGTGTGTTTTCTGGTGCTGTTCCATTTTGGGCAGCCGCTGCCTCTGCCACAGCTTTGAGCAGGGCGATGGTCTCACTCTTGGGCCGACGCCCTCTCACCCCCTTCCTGACAGGCAGAGGGGGAAGAGGGTTGGGGAGCCTGTAGGGGGACTGCATGGAACGCCTGCTGGGCTTGGAGGGTGACCCCGACAGAATCTGCAGGTTCTTCGGAAGGGTGACTGTAACAACAGCATATGACAGAGCAATTGGTATGGAGGAATTGAATATGCAAAACATACCCTACCACGCTGAAAAAACAATTACACAATCCAATTTGCAAAAAGTCCTGGTACTGGGAGAACCACTGGATTCTTCGCTGAGATGGCTCCTGCTAACTTAATAGATTTGCTATGTGAATGTTTTGTCTCTAAAAACAAAACTTTCAATGCTTCTGAAATTCTGCAGGAATCATGTTAGATAACAATTTAGAAAATGAAAAAGAATCTGGGACAGAAATGCACTGAAAATTACAATATTCATTATGATATTCAAAAAATGATATACCTCAACTGACAAATTGACTGCGACTATATATATTACAAACTGGTTTCACTGTGATGGCAAAACATCCACCATGAACCATCTAAACAATTTACCCTCCAAGACATTAGAAAATTTGCTTAATGAACACCGAACTTCAGTGTATGATTGAAATATATCCTCCTTTTCGAGCAAAGTCCACTCCCTAGCCTATTTAGGCAATTTTTGTCATGAGCAAGAGAAAAGCATCTTCTAATCTAAAAACCTAAGAGTCCCCCAGGTCAGGGCACAAAGGACAGAAAAGGGTTCTGACTGATTTAGCCTGTCTTTGAGCAGCACTGACTCTTGGGAATCCCATATCTGCAAAGAGCAGTATTTGACTGATAAGAGAGCATGGCAAAAATGTGTTCATATTGAGTTCAAATTTGTAGTCTAGACATGGGTTTGAATGGAAAAAAAATATCATAAATAATAATAAATAATAAAAAATATATGAAAAATAAGACAAAAACAAAAACTAACCCTAACCCTAATTCACAGTAACATAAGTGCCCAAGGAGAGAAAATTCGTCCCATCTTTGTCCCATCACTATATAATCCCATCACTATATAATCCCTGGTGTTGGTGAGTGGGATGAGTATTGCTTGAACATAAAACTTTATTTCAGTGTATAGAGTGAAGACCCTGTAATGTATATGTGGAACGAAGGTGGGGCAAATTGATTACTGAAAATGGTAGGGTTTAGTCCTCCAATTTGATACATAGGCCTACATACAGTTTCAATTACATGTTCTCTTTGGTTTGACATTTTGCATGGCTGTGCATTTTCATTAGCTGAATATAGATGGAAAAGTTTCTATACAACAATGCCATATTAGAAAGTACGACAGGTGATGCTACTCAGTAGCTGTCTATTATCTACTGCAGCTTACTTCATAATGCCCATAATTTGAACAGAACTACAACTGCACCATCTCCTGTCAAAGAACTACAGTGCAATTCTCTGCTTCATATCTCTGCAGCATGAGCATCATATATTCTAGACACTGTAGAAAGTAAATGATTTCCCCATTTTTATATAAACAGATACTCCTAAATAAGTAAATTTATAGACATTCCAAAGAGTTGAAGACCACACACATCTACAGGAATGTAACCCTGAAAATGCACAAATCAAACAGCAAAGAAAGTATTATGCATTTAGAATTCAAATACACAAAGGAAGATAAAACACGTTAGTTTCAAATACATTTTAAATATTATGGTTTCTGTTATCTACAGTGTGAACAAAGAGAGGGAACATCATTCCAGCATCCCTTATTTTGAAGATAAGTTGCTTTCTCTCTCCACGTGAAAAAAATGACAATCCAAGAATAGAAATGAAATAAAAAAGCAGAACTCACCCTGTGGAGGGAAAAATAAACCACCATAAAAAAAGAAAAGAAAGAAATTAAATGCTCAAACATGCCCACATAGCAGCAGCCTTTCCCTCAGCTAGTGTTCATTTCTCAGTTTCGAGATATACTCAAAATTCCCCAACGCTACCCACACATAGAAACCAAATATAATTTTTCCTCTAAAATTCAGTGCAAGCTCAAAACAAAGCCCATACTGACAGAGGAGCTGCGGTAGGCAGACATAGGCTGATTTGCATTAGAGGGGGGAGGAGTAGAGAGAGGAGGGTAGAGGAGGCTGGGACTGGGTAAGAGGGGGTTACTATATGCCTAAGCCCCTCCCAGCCTTTTAAGGGTGTATTGGAGTCTATTTTGGAGCTCCTACATGAACAGGTAAAGAATTATGTAAACTAAAAGGGCTCAAACTAAGCTAGGGGTGTAGCAATAACCATGCATTTTCTTCATGTACATTTTTTTTTAGCTGACATAATCTCATCTTCTCCATTCAGAGTCCTATACACAGACACAGTTCAGCCTCTGGCCTAGACTGGACTGTGTAGCTTTTATGTAAACATAATTTTTCCATGTAAACAGGTGGGATGTCAAGGACATAAATCCATCCTCCTCCATCCCTCCCCTCGCTCTTGTCTTTGCCTGTTCTCCATCTCTGACTTCACATCCTGTCTTTTTTTCCCTCTCTCTGACAAAACGCCACAACAGACCTGCAAAGCCTCATGTGCAATGTGTAGAAACATTTACACTCGCCTGGCGCTTAAAGTCTAACAGCTCAATGGGAAAGCAGTATCATGAGGCAGAGAGGCTTTGACAAGCAGTACATCACAGTGCCTTGAGTAGTCTCTGCATGTATGAATTCAGTGTTAAGTGACAAAAATCTCCTCCAGTTACTCTGCAGGCTTTAATTTAGGCCTACAAGTGCAATAAATGATTTCACTAAAAAATCAAAATCCACCCATATTCCTTGCGCTGATGAGAATGAAAATGAAGTTGTAAAGTTTTGTGTCAGAGTGATTACATATGCCTTTATTTATGCTACAACAGCACAGCCTGCCCATTAAACTCCAAATGAAAATTTCACCCACAAATGAAAATAAAGTCCATGAAACTGTGTGAGTAAATGATAAAAAAATGTAAATGCTGATTGTTGGGGGATGGGGCTTAGCTTTTTTTTTTTTTTTTTTTTTTTTTTATGGCGCTT